>DWMZ01000445.1:0-22818 GCA_018249855.1 Eueides tales michaeli | reverse complement strand
TATTTTTTATATTTAAAGCCATGTTTTTTATTTGGGCTTATTATTTTGTGGTAATTTGTTGTCAGCGTTACATTCTCCTGGAATATTTTATATCCACAATGAAATTAATACCGGTAAGTCATTTTTTGTTATTATTTAGAAATCTTCAAAAAGAGAATATGGAATTCTACAATATTTTCTATATTTTTTAGAGACTTTTTGTTCTATATCTTTAGGAGAGTTTTTTTTTAAAACAGTATCATAAAATTTGACTTATCAAAATTCTAATTACATTAGTAACTTAACATTCGAATGTATTATAATGATTTCTAAATCTGAAGATTCTGTATTACAAAAACTCAGTAACCATTTTAAGCTTTTATCGTATATATTTCATTTGTAAATATTTTTATTTTAATATTTATTCTTATTTTCAGATCGCTTTTGTTCTAATATTTATGATAAAAAATATAATTGCTGCGAGTGATGACTCATCAAAATCTCATAATGTACAGAGTGAAAAAGTTAATATTAATACATCGTTGACATCTTTTCTAAGTAAGGCAGCTCCAAATAAGGCAAAGAAATTCATAGTGTCTTTAAAAAAACCTACAAAAATGTCTTTTCATCTACCTAAAAGAGGGCAGATAACGAATCCTGTCCCTAAATTTCAAATACAATATAACGTCCTGAGAAGAAAGACGGCCCCCTTCCCTAGTACAAGGCGACCAAAATTGATGCAAGTTAAAAAGTTTACGAGCAAGCCACATGCCATCGATCAAGTCGAAGAACTCATAGAAAGATCTAATTTTAACAAGAAACGTACTCAAAGAAAGTTTAACCAACTCAAAAATGAAGAAAAACATAAATTTGAAGAGAAAAACAACAATAAAACAAAAAACTCTGAACATTATGAAAATTATTTCCATAATTTTACGGATATCGGTATTTTAAATGAAAAAGATTTACGCCAATCTAAGGAAATTGACAAACCTTTGTTTAGACGATATATGAAAACTGCTGCATCTGATAAAATTAAAGCAATAGCTTCTCCGCCGCTGATAGACATCAATACTCAAAAAAATTATAAAATAAAAGAATTATTGAAAAATCAAAAATATAATCCGAGGCTAGAAAAAAAATTAGTACCAGTACTTGCTCTACAAAAGGCTAGTGGCAATCAACAATTAACAACATCAAAAACCTTAGAAGGGTCATCTACTAATAAGAATAATTTGTGTTTAGAAGAAAAAAATGATCAAAGTATATTTATTTTTAATAAAGAAGAAGACAAACTTAAAACCAGCACCACAGCTAGTCCTGCAGATTATGAAATAGTGACCACTGGTTATATAATTTTAATATAAGTCATTTAAAATATAAACGTTTAAGTAAAATTTTAAAATTGTAAAAATATTATAATACGAACAAAATTTTCAATACTATGTAGTGTATTTGTAAGTGACTGAATTAGAGATTCTGCGGAAAAAAAATCTGCATGAATTTATCTACAATATGCAATATAAGTTGTTTTGTGGACGACGTATTAAATGCTAAAGACATGTTTAATGTTAAGTTCTATAATATAGATTTCTAAGAAAGTAATGGTAAGCTTATTTTTAAGACATAGTTATAAGACAAAAATGACAGTGAAAAAATAAAAGAATTAATTTTACCATTTTTTTTTCTAATTAAAAAAGACAATGATATCCATGACATACCAATACCACGTACATATATATTCATTTAATATTTATATATGTCAGTATAATTATTAATCACAACTGTTTATTTAAGTAAGTAAATAACATGATCACCTTAAATGAAAAAATTTTAAACTGGATTAATTATTTTCTTATACTCAGAAAAAACACTATAAAATAAAATATGGGTAGAGGCCATGGTGACGTGGTGGAGCCATTGGCGTAAAGGTTTTAAGCCCCATTCGGAGTAATATTCGTGGCAATTTGATGTCATTTTTATTTTCTTACTTTCGTAAAATATGTCGTTTGGTTCTAATAATCTACAGGTACTGTCTTAAATTGTCCATTTTTTGTTTTTTTTGTACCTACTTTTTGCGTATAAGAGGCGTGTTGGCGTTGGCTAAAGACGTTTTAATTAACTATATTAAATAACAGTGATGAATATGTATATAACATTAATCAGAAAGACAGAGCACGTAATATCACGAATTTATAAAGTAGAGAGCGGAGTGTCTTAAAACTTAATCTGATTATGAAGAAAAAATATGTAGAGCCTAAACAATCAATAACTCAACAAATAAAAATAAAATATTTAGCTTGATCCTGTATTGAAATATCAAAAGTATTAGAAAAAAAGTATGTCATTTCTAACGTTTATTATATTGAATTACGATCTTTGCAGGCATGATATGACACAAACAGACATTTAATTAAAAAAAAATTGGGTTTTGAGTAATTTTATTTGCGTATTGAGTAAATTACTATATGCTCTTTAAAACATATAGTTATTTGAATTCAAATTCAGACACTTCAGTTTTATTTAGGTATATACCGACCCACCCGCGGCTTCGCCCGCTTGTATTACACTATCTTATTTACTAATCTGAGTTACTTTCTTGTTTTAATAAAATTATCACTTTTAAGGTTATATATATATATATATATATATATATATATATATATATATATATATATATATATATATATATATATATATATATATATTTTTTTTTTTTTATTTATATTTTTTTTTATATGTGCATATATATAAAAAAATATATATATATATATATATATATATATATATATATATATATATATATATATATATATATATATATATATATATATATATATATATATAGCTTTTTTTTTAAATTAGCGCACAGATAAACAAACATAAACATAAAAAAATCATAATTTCGGGACCTATTACATTAATAAACGTCACCCTATATGATGTATTTTAATATACGAGTATCTTCCATGTGCAGATAGTGAACAGTTACATATTTATTATAAATAAAAATAAGAACCTCTAAGATCTTTCGAACGTCAAGTAATTTACCACCGGTTTAATAAAATTACTATCTCAGACCTAAGTAAAATCAGCACAAGGAACTGAGCAAGACTTTTTTTAAAAATATTTATATGACTTATTTATTAGCAACAATGATAGCATTGAAATAAACTGAAACGAGCATTTAATTCCTAACGCGTAGAAAATCCAAAAAAATCGATATTGTAAACTCTTTCTTCTTGATATAATACATATACTCTTTTTCATCTGCACGCTATCCTGCACTTGCCTAAGTAAACAGACAGAACCTTCCCACTTTCCATAGAATTGAGCCATTATGTATTGTGAGCCAGAACTTAACGTCGCGAAAACCGGCGCAAGAAACTGAGTAAGACTTTTTTGTTCATTAATTCTAGCATTTATTTATTAGCGACAATGATACTACTAAAATAAACTGAAACGAGCTTTTAATAAATAAATGAAAAAAAAAATCATAAAAAAAAAGTAAAAAAAGCATTTAATTCCTAAGCCGTGTTATTTATATTATCAATATATATATCTTACCATATCATCCCCACATTTGGTTCCCTCTAAGGCGGGGTGGGAGGTCCAAGTGTATCTCTCCCTCTGGCAGTGCAGGTCTCTGCATATGTCTTCTAAGTTTTGGGCCCCGGAATGTCGACTTCCCCGACCGTATTTGAGCATGCCTTGAATAAGGTTGGTTTTTGTTTTCATGCTGTTTCACGCATGGTGTTCACTTAGGTTAGGTTAGAAGAGGGAACCTAGTGTTAAGTACTTTCGCTTCGCATAGCTCCAATGACTCAATAGACATTGCGTGTTGAGTGACTGCACTTAATGTCACGTTGTGTTTTCTTAGTAAAGATTTATTATCAGTCATTATAGAAGTTTTTTATTGACATTTTAAATATTTTTCAATTAAAATTATTACGAATTTCTTTAATTCATGCTAATATTAATAATCATTTATTTATATTTTTTTTTAGAAAAAAGTGAATTTTACATTCAGATTTATTATCAGTCATTATAAAAGTGTATTTATCGACATTTTTAATATTTTTTTCTTTTTGAGCTTCCTGCTCTATCCCTTATGTAACAGAGTAGGCAGAACGAACTTGGGAACCTAGTGTTAAGACACTCCATTTCGCTCTTCTTATTTCCGAGGAATTTAACGTATTGTCTATTGAGTGGTAGAACCCCACGTTTTGCTTTCTTACCAGAGCGATAAAATATATTTTTTAAAATAGTTCAAGTTCTTGAGTGGGGATCGAACCTATTACCTATCGCGTTTACACACGTACTTGCGCCAATGCGCCGTGACAGGCCTCAAAGCAATATACAATAAATCACGAAATAAAAGAGTGAGTCTACCTCTAACCCTGCCTACTCAAAGTTTTACTTACATTGTTGGTCAGCATCGAATCTTTCTCCAGGTAGAATACCCTCCGCGCTATGATCCAATTGTCCAGCTGAGTTTCCATGGTCTAGGAGACATCGCGATTGTACTGTACTGAAAGGTACATATCAAATAGGTTTACAGCAGCAAAGTAACTAAAAGTAGCCTAGAAAGGATATTTTCCAAGGAATTATAGAGATAATGTGCGTTTAGTGGCAGTGCTCAACGCCACGTTAATGAAGTTTTTTTTATAACCAAGCTTATATGATGTAATTTGTTTTTCTCTCTCAGCTTCAAACTGAATCCCGCACATGACAGGGTAGATAGAGGGAACTTGGGAACCTAGTATTGGGGTACTAGATTGGGGTCCAACCCACAACCTGTCATTTACAGTCACACACTTGTGCCCATGCGCCACCACTCTACACGTAAACTGTTTTGTTCAGTCGAACAAGATCTTATTTATATTGTTACTCTTTTAAAAATAAACTAAAGAAAATATACTTGAAAGAGACGAAATCAATAATGAGACCGATTTTAAGATTTTTTAATAAAACGTATTAAAAAAATTGAACGTAGCGGGAATTGAAGCCGTGCCTTTTGCAATCTGTCCAAGCGCGCTACCAACTAAGCCATACTTGCTCATCTAGTTCCATCGAAACTATTATACGCTTATTACAACTTATTTATGTTGTTAGCATCTCTGTAGGGAAATTTTTACAAATTTTCGCTACGTAAAAATAATTCCTTAGAATTATTGTTTGGCAAGAGGCTATTGAGTAAATATTTTTACTATTTTTAAAGTGTTAATCCGTACTTAAGACAGAAATATACTTATAGAACATCAAATTTAGTATACACAGTTAAAACGGCTATCCACACATGGGGAGACTCGACCGGATTGTCACCACCCCCGGTATTTAAAACCGGCGTTAAGTAGTGGCTTTGCCCACTGCGTTTCGCTTTGGATAGTGCCGGGCCTCGGTGACCATACATCTTATAAGCCAGCAACGCTTGTGTAGCTCCTCTGGTGCTACACGGAGCCGGGGGCAGCGGTGATCACTTACCATCAGGTGACCCGTACGCTCGTTTGCCGTGTCATTGTAATAAAAAAGTAAATTAAAAAAAGCATCGATCAATTTTCTAAGCATTACTTGTTAAGTGGCGGAACTCAACCCCGCACTTCTCTGGTATAACAAAATACTTACTCTAAAAATTTCTGCAAGTAGTTCTTACTGCATTCCGACCACGTGATCTTCCCGCTTCCAAGTGTAGGGCTCATTATGTACGCTGTGGGATCACAGCCGTTGTCCGCTAAGGTGCCATCGTGACGCATGCCTAAACTAAAAATAAAAATCCGTCAAGTGCGAGTCGGATTCGTGAACTGAAAATTTCGTAGCAATTTCTAGACTCAGGTAAGGATAACTCACTCACTCACTCAGCTTTACGCTGTATCCCGCACATAGTAGGGTAGGCAGAGGGAACTTGGGAACCTAGTGCTAAGACACTCCATTCCGTTTCTCATTTGACTGCATTGACTTAGATGCTTGATTTCTTAACTCCGTCTTCGCAAAGTAATCCTATAAGGCGGTAGGTAGTGTTCTGTTTTTACCTTTTGAAAAACAGGACCCTAATAGTAACTCTTTTTAGCTTCACGCTGTATCCTGCATATAGCAGGGTAGACAGTGGAACTCTAGTGTCAAAACACTCCCATCTTTTATCCAATTTTCAATATATTAGGAACTGAGTGGTGGCACTCAACTCAATCAACTCAACCACGCATTGTCTTGTTGAGTTGACACACAAGAGGAAAATGAAAGTAGTTCATTCTTCCTAGTGAGATGATGCACCGCCGCACCACATCGAACTCTCTATGTATCACTTGATTGTATGAACTGGCTTCCGTCATATTATTTTATTGCTACTTGCTATCAACTAAAACCTGGTACCAGATTTTACCACCTCAGTTGGGTTGGCTTATTTTATTAATGATTGGGAGTTGTGGGAGGATTCTTTGTTAGAAAACGTTGATTTTTCTGATATTTTATTTTACCTTACCTAACTAAAAAAAATCCATCTAGGAATCACATCTTAAAATGTACAGACCAACATTCCAATACTAAATGAGAAATATTAAATAATCAAATCTTACTTGTGTCCAATTTCATGTGCCACAACGTAGACACTTTCAAAGTGTCTGCCTTCGTTGACGGTACAACTACTGGTGACTGTGCACATGCCAGCGACTGGTGCCAAGCCTGTTATGAAGAAAATACATAGTATTTAGAAAACGAATTTCAGATTCGTATATATATTTATATTTTATATATTTCTTCAATTAGTAAATAAATAGTTTTGTTTTTGTTTTATTTTTGATTATATTACAATGAAAAACCTCTCGTAGCGCAGCAGCACATGCGTGTGACTGTAAACACAACAGGTTGTTTGTTCGATTCCCGATCGAGGAAATGAAATATATAGTATTTTCGTTTACTCGCTCTGGTAATAAGACTAAGGACGCCAATGATTCATATTCGGAAAGAGACAGAACGAAGTGTCTTGACACTAGGTCCTCAAGATTCTTCTGCCTACCTTGCGGGATACAGCGTGAAACTGAGAACTCTATACTAATTATTTGAAAACAAAAATAAATAAATTTCCATTTTTGTAAAGATTATAACGATGATTTTGAATGGAAAAAAAAATAGAAATTCCATACATAAGATCAACTCAAACATGTCTTAAGTTAATTAAGACTTTATTCCAAAAAAGAATCAAATCAAAACTTACCTACAACTTGGCTGCTGACTTTCCCATTCTTGTTCACCACATATAAATCCAATCCAGTTAATATCAACGCGTGATCCCAATGCAACGGATCATTATCACCAGGCGGATTCTCTAACCTTTGCCAAGTACAAAAATTACTCAGAAACCTATCAATATCGTGTGGTCTTTTCAAATTAACTGGATCCTCGTGAAGAATTTCCAACCTTTTCAATATAAAATTAACAGGTCTGCCCAAACTTGAATCGTGATAAATCAGCTGTACAGCGTTTATCATGGCTAGAACAAATCTCACCAATTCCCTCTCAGTTTCCTTTGGAAAATTCACAGTCATATGCTTATAGAGGTCACGATCTACAAATACCGCGGTCTCAACAAATATTGCTGGCAGAACGGCCCTCTTTGGCCGAGGTTCAACATCTAATTTCCCTATAAAATCGACTAAAGTTTTATTTCTATGTGTTAAGCTTAATTTAAAATCATCTAAGCTATCTTCATTTGTACGTGAAACTTCTCGTTTTCTTCTATGCTTAGACCAAATTTTATTATATTCAGTATTTTGTTCATAATCTGCTTTTCTTTCTATACAGATTTCTTCTTCATTGTCATTGTTATTGGCAGTGTTAGATCGTTTAATAATAATATGAGGTTTCATATGTTCGTTGTGGAATCTCTCTGGCAGTGGATGTACGAAATAATAACTATCATTGGATTTTATTAATCCTCTCTGAAACAAATTTTAGAATTGTAATTTATATATCGGCAAGGTCACGTCAAGTGGCTCCCCCATATTCTACTTGATTATAAAAATCAAGTGTATATATGTTTTTTATAAGTAGTTACCATAAAAAATTTATCCCACCAAGATTTTTATAAAATTTTACTTTTAACAATATTTTTTTTACAAAAAACAATTTTAAATATATATTTTTTTATTATTTGAAGATTATTTAAAGATAACATAACGAAGTTTTCAGAAATTATTGATAAATATTCATATTTTAATGAATATTTATCGATAATTTCTAAAAACTTCGTTAATAATTATTATAATGTAAATAATTATTATTTGCTTATTATCGTATTGTTAAATATTTTTTTAATTAACAAATGGAAATGTTCTTGTGTGTTCTTATTAAAAACTATAAAGGTTTTTTTTTTTTTAATCGGGGACATGCTTTATTTATTTAAGCTTAAGATTGAAGATAAATTCACTGCTAGCGATTAGTTTAAGCAATATCTTTTTTTTATCACAGCGCTCTTGAATACGACAGGTTGTGGGTTCCGTGCCCATTCGAGGTTATGAAATATTTATATTAGTATTTTCATTTCTTCGCTTTGGTAATAAGGCAAAGCGCGGCGTCGAGTGCCGCCACTCAACACGCAATGCCTCAACTTCGGTGGAAAGTGGGGATTGGAGTGGAATGTTTTAACACTAGGTTCCTATCCTGCCTTGTGGGGGATACAGCGGAACTACTTGCTGAAAAATATAATAACACAGAATATTATATATTTTTTGCTGTTATAAAAATTAGACGATTAAATTAGAAAATAAATATAATAAAAGGCAAGAAAAATAGAATTTCAAACGTCGTAGCCCAGTGACCACTAAGGACTTCGATGATTTTCAAGAGGCGCGTGCTCAAATTTCGCTACCACCAAATTTAACACGGTAAATGAAATCTTAGTTTAATGACCAATCGACTTATATAACATCTTGAATACAAGATGAGGTGAAAAGACATACGCAAAAACAGCAACGCATGGCGCTCCTTTTTTTCTTACTCCTGCTAAAGACAAAATAATTTTTTTTTTAGCTTTACGCTGTATCGCGCACAAGGCAGGATAGGCAGAGGGAATTTAAGAACCTAGTGTTAAGACACTCCGTTCCACTTGCATTCCCCACTTAACAACTAAATTCAAAAAAATAATTTTAAAAATGATTTAATCAACAAATGGTTTTACATACCACATCCTCACACACATACAATGCCGCGTTATCACTTTTATAATAGCACATATCTATTTCTTTATCACTATGTTGGTCCAACACTACTTCGGTCCCATTGGACCATCTTTTAAGCAATAAGAACTGAGGATCTAAGAAACTGCTTCTAGGAGTTAAATTGATGTTCAGATGGCTCTTCAGGGCAGTCAAATCTGGAGTATCTTGCAGAGATCTTTTGCGGCGTTTTGGCCTCTTTAAGTGTGCTATCTCGAATTTGGCATCTGCAAATGTAATGAAAATCAGCTTGACACTGTATCCTGCGCATTGTAGAGTAGGCAGAGGGAACTTAGGAAACTGCGTTCATGTTTGAGACACTGCCTTTCACCAAATTTAGTTGGGTGGCGGAATTCAACATCGTTTTTCTTTATTACATGAAAATATGAAATATTTAATTTGCTCGAGTGGCGATTAAACAAATTGAAAGCTTGCGCCTCTGCGCTAAGACAAGCCTCTACATTCTAATTATAATTAATGGAAAAGGCTGCCATGGCGCAGCGGCACAGTGTGTGACGCAAAGATGTCCTCGTGGGTTCGATTTTCACTTGGGTGAATGAATTATTTGATTTCCCCACCGTCGCAACAAGACGCATCGATTGTCGCGGGTTTAAATCTTACTTCGTTCAAATTGATATACTCGTACGTTTTCTATATAAGTAAATTGTTGTTTTTATTAAGTATTCTTAATCTACAAATATTTGGTTTATCTTAAAAAAATAAACTCACTGCTAGGATTGGCACCGAATAGGAAAACCTTTTCTGATTCAGATAGGTGATTGAGCAATTGATTTGCGTGATCCTGAAACAAAAAATAAAAAATATATTTAAAAAGAAAAAAATACAAACACATACAAGTTTTTTTTTCACCTTCACGCTGCATTCCGCACATGGCAGAAACTTGATAACAATTTCTAGCATATTTAAAGTGATATTTTATACTCAGAAAAGAAAACTACTTTTACTTTTTTTTTACTTATTTTTCGAAAACGTAACGAGATTTGCACTCACGCCACTTTGGAAACCATTCAAGCGCTCTGATATACTAAGCCATATGTTCTTATCCAACCACGTCGAAATTCTTATACGCTTATTACAGCTTATTTATGTTGTTAGCATCTCTGTAAGAATGGCCTGTATTTTGTAACGAAATTTCCAAGGGATCCAGATTAACGCGAGAAAAACAAAGAAAAATAATTAATTTACTCTAGCGGAAATCAAACACACAACCACTGTGCTTAGCTAGACATTATCGTACTGCGGCATACTGGCCTATTGTAATTTAGTTGTATTTTATAATCTTGTTATCTCCTAGTTTATACATTTATAACATAACACTCAGGAAGCATTTGAATGACATTGGTGTATCAAATAGCATTTTAAGCATAAAAGCCAAGTACCTGTAAGGTTATTGTTCTAATGTTATTAGATAGAAAATAGCCTCGACTTTTTGGACAATAGGCGTGTTTCACACGGACCTGTGCTTAATCGAAACTCATTGTGGTCTAAGTTTGAATTTTAAGGCATAAAATTATGTTCATTATGAAAATTCTATTTTTATTTTTATAAGAGAACTTAATGATATAACTTTCTGTTGTATATTTTTTGTCTATTTAAGGAGATACAGTAATACAGTACAGTAAAATGGAGAGTGGGTGTATTCACTAGGTTGTCTCGGCCTTCCCCGCTGTTTGCGGGATACAACCTGAAGCTAAATAAATAAAGCAATAGAGACATTGGGCACTACTGGTGATGATATAGAAAGAATGTGTCGATTTGTGTCACAGATCTAATGGATATATATATTATTAATATTAAAAATTAATGTTCACGCTAAACTACTGAACAAATTTAGATAAAACTTTGGAATAATATAAAATATACATTAAAATAATACATAGACGACATTTTATGTACTATTTATATTAGATTAAATTTATACGAGGCATGTCGTGGCGTAGGACAGGTTGTGGGTTTGATCCCCACTCGAGCATAAGAAATATTTAATATTTTCAATTAAAATATTTAATGTTTCATTTCTTCGCTCTGGTAACAAGGCAAAGCGCGGCGTTAAATTCCGCCAACACGCAATGCCCCAAATTCGGCGGAAAGTGGGGGACGGAAGTGGAACATGGCAGGATAGGCAGTGGCACATGGCAGGATAGGCAGTGGCACATGGCAGGATAGGCAGTGGCACATGGCAAGATAGGCAGTGGGAACTTGAGAACCTAATGATAAGATACTCTGCTACTTTCCATTAAGACACTTCCGTTCCTCACCATCTGCCGAATTTGAGGCATTGCATGATGAATAGCGATACCAGAGCGAAAAAATGAAAATATTCTTTACTTCATTTCCTCAAGTGAGGATCGAATCCACAACGTGCCGCGTTTACAGTCGCATTCTTAAGTCTCCTTAAGTCTCCAAAAATCATAAAAAAAACGTTAATAGCCGTAATGAAAAATTGCATATAATGTTCATCAAAAAAACATGTGCTCTACATAATATGTTTTCAAGTTTTGGTTTATCAATCAGACTTAATGATAATACCAAAAGAACGTGACATGAGACGTGGATGAAATGACTCACAGATTTCAATATGACGGTGGCATTATGTAATTTAAAACTGGGTACCTATGGATTATACTATGATTGTTGGTTTGATTCCATTTCGTAAAAAAAATCTATACTTCAAGGGTTGTACTAAGTTCATTTTGGACTCTATTCCCATTCTCAGCTTCACGATGTATCCCGCACAAAGCAGAATAGGTAGAAGAAACTTAGGAACGTAGTGGTAAGAAACTCAATTTTCTTCTCCATTTTCCGCCGAATATAAGGCGTTGCGTGTTGAGTGGTGGAACTCAACGCCGCGCTTTAACTTTTTACCAGAGTGAAGAAATGATAATATTAAATATTTCATTGGAAAATATCACTTCCTTGAGAGGAATGAACCCACAACCTGCCGCGTCGCGTCGTCACATGCTTGCGCCAGCTCCATTACCACCCTTATAAATTTTTAATTTTACTAGCTTTATTACTTTTATAAGTAGGGAACGTTACGGGGTGTCTTAGGAGTGTTCCCAACTTCCCAATTGAAACAAAATATACTTAACATTAGCTATTATAGCTATATTAACTGATACTAATAAGTTTAATTTTCTGTATAAAAAGAAGGGATTTGGGTTTCCAGTGTTAAGAGACTCCGATCTCATTATGACACTTTTCCACTTTCTGCCGAATACTGAAGGCATTGCATGTTGATTGGCGGAAATCAACGCTGCGCTTTGTATCCATGTCCTTCATAATTTAATATAATTTAATATAAATTACTATATTATCTTGGACCACTGTACATTTGTGCTAGCGTATTGTAAAGGGAACCTTGCATCCTATACCTATTAAGCAAAATATATTGATATAGAAAAAAAAATAGAAAAATTGATAAGTTTATGCCTTAAACCACAATATTTTTGCGTTTATAGCGAATTTAAATATTAATCATGAGAATTTTCAGTCTTGTTCCGTATTTGTTTAGGTATTTCTTTCGTCGATTTACGGTGTTCCTTCCTTTTTAGAGTTCCGTACTTCAAAAGAAATAGAAATCTTGATAATAATATAAACCTTAATTTATTGACCGTTTGTCTATATGTTAGTTTTATCAAGTTAAGCTGGAATTAATATCAAAAATTATAGTCTCCCGTTCCTTTACAGCGAAGCTTAGTGAGAATTTATAGTACAAATAAAAAAATATACGAAATCTTGGTAATTTATAAGTTCATATATCGCAGTAATCAACTGTTAAAGATATTTTTAATTTCTCGTACGTCGCAGGGTAGGTAGAAAGTAATTTGATTGTCTTGTGTTATGGGAATTATGAGTAAACTCCGTTACTATTATAGGACTTCCGTTTCCCACGTTTCTGTCAAATTTTTGAGCGTAACTTAACGCCGCTTATGTTTTTATATTGGAAATTAATTTCACACGAAACAAAAGCTTAGATTCATTTTAGTTTGTCAACTTTCATAAATTGAACTTTACGTTGACGATCATTGATAAGGAACTCTCGTTGGATAAATCCGACTCGCGCTGTACCGATTTTTAATTACATCTTTATCATGCAAATTTTGTTTGATGATTAATTTAAATAATTGTATAATTTGTGTATTATTAAGGAACTATTAGTAATCGTTGCTTTGTTTATATTTTTTTTTGTAAGGAAGCAATTTTTGTAGTTGTTCACATCTTCCGCGTTTATTAAAGTAATCGGAGATATATATTGTTTTCTCTTTAATATTCTTTTCTCCATTTTTTATCTGTTTAGGGGTTTTAAATGCTGTCAACCTTATTCATTTTTTTATCAGACTATGTGAAAGTGGATGACAGTGGATCATAATAATTGGAAACACTTAATTCCGTACTCTCCAAACTATTTTTGAAATTTCGCGTGTTAGGTATCGAAGCTCAACGCTGCGTTTTGTCTAACAAGAAAAGTGAGGACCAAACCCACAACTGTTACGGTTGCAGAACCTGCTCTTGGACTTGAAAACTTATTTAATGACACTCTATTTCTCTTATGATGCTTCTGTTCCCCATTTTCCGCCAAATTGAAGGTTTTGCGTGTTGCATGCACTAAACTACCTTAGTACCACAACGAAAATTAAAATATTTAATTTCCTCTAATGAGGATCTAACCTACAACCTGCCGCGTTCACAGTCGCACGCCTTTTAAAGTGGCAACCTGCGCCACTATGTCTCTAACAGTCATAATGAAAGTGCAATATTATTCTAAAGTAATTTAGTGCCATTCATAGTAATATTAGAGTACTTTCTCCGTAAATAAGCGATTTAACGTCCATTTCTAAAGCAAAGCTAAATTAGAAAGTTCCTATTTCTTTCTTTTATATACTGTTATTAATGATAAGTGGTAATATGTGTTAATGATGACTTAGTATTATGGATCAGCTTCACGCACTTTCCCGCAAAACGGGATAACCTAATGTGAATAATTTACATACACATTGCGTGTTGAGTGGTAAAATTCAGTGGAACTAAACGCCGCGTTTGCTAAAGCAATTTTACCAGAGTAATGAAAACAAAAAACCCCTATGGCATCGAACTCAAAACCATCGTCTTTATACACACTGTCCCAATGCACTAGAACTGTTTAAGTAATAAATAGTTTTAAGTACTTATTTTTACTATTTTTAAAGTGTTATTCCACACTTAGGAAAGAAAAATACTAAATTTAAAGACGTATAAATATTTGGACGAAGCAGGATGGCTTAGTGGTCAGAGCGCTTGAACGGTTTTCAAGAGGGGCAGGTTCAAATCCTGCTTCGTCCAAATTTTTATACGTTTTTAAATTTTGTATTGGTCTTAAGTACTATTTTTTAGCTTTACGTTGTATGACAGGGTAGGCAGAGGAAACCTGGCAAACTGCACCAAGACACACCGTTCCCATTATTATTAAAAAAATAATATGAAAAAATAGCTTGGGTGGTTATCGAACTCACAACCTGCGTTTACTGTCACATACTTGTGGCTCTGTGCCACGACAGGTCGTAAGGATTTATGTATCATTATTTTTTGTATTCATAATTGCATACAAGCATTTTTCTCGTCTTTTTTTAAGTTTATTTACTAGTGAAAATAAATGCAAAAATATTATTAATATTTATAATAATTGTAAATGTTGTTGAGAAATTTGAATTGTTAAGGTTGTGGGTTCCATACATGATTGCTGTGCGTTATTTTAATTATCTTCGTTTTTCGTTTTCGTTTTTCGTGCTTATCGTCACCATTCAACTCCTAAAAGACTCTAAAATGGGCTGTAAATAGAGAAGACGTATCTTAAAAGTATTTTTCTTTAATCTCCATATTAACAAGTGGGAAAAAGTCTGAACTAAAAACACTATTCTGATATGAACCCGCTATCAAGAGGAACTATGCCTTAATAACTGTACCACAGTCTCGAAACACCATTACATACTCTGATGAAACTCGAACCGCAATAAGAAGCAATACCTAAAAACAATGAAAGTGCTGATACAAATTCTTACGTAAACCAATCATTTACAGATCAGCTCGTTTTATTGTTACAAAACGATGCAAATCCAATTAGACGGTTGGAAATGAAAAAATAATGAAATAAAAATGGAATCATTATGGACATTTTTTCAGCTTCACGCTGCATTTCGTACATATTTCGGATAGGCAGAGAGAACTTGGGAATCTAGTGTTAAGACACTCCGTTACACTCCCGTTCCCCAGTTTCCGCAGGAATTAAGGCATTGCGTGTTAAGTGGCGGAACTCAACGCCGCACTTTGCCTTGTTACCAGAGTGTATAAATGAAAATATTAAATATTTCATTTAAAAATATAAAATATTTCATTTTCTCGAGTGGGGATCGAATCTACAAAGTGTCGTTTACAGTCACAAGCAGATATTTTTCTTATATATACAATAATTGAGGCTGTGGCAGCGTGTATATAGTATTATATAATATAGCGAATATATAGATTTGCATGGGACGTGTTCATCACGTTATTAAAATTCACGCTTCATATTAACGTTTAAAATTACTGAGTAAAGTGCAAATGCCGTTCAGAATTGAGACCAAATGTCAAATTGGATTACCTTGGCAATTGAAGTGAAGGAAATTATGACACCCTTATTTATATATAATTGTTGTTAAATTTGATTCACGATTTGATAGTAGGTGCAGTTGTGTATGTGTAAAAATGAACTAGAGTGCCATAATCAAGCAGTGTAGGCAGAAAGAACTTGGGACTCTGTTAAGGCACTCAGTTCCGTTCCCCGCTTTCAGCCTAATTTGAGATATAAAGAATTGAGAGACGAAACTAAACGCCGTGCTTTGCCTTAATAGAGTGAAGAAATTAAAATATTAAATATTTGTCTCCAGTGGACAACCCACAACCTGTCGCGTTTACAGTCGCATGTCCCTTGCCTTGACATGCCTCGATCATATACATCTTGCTTATTTTTTCATTTGCGTAGGCAAATGCACAGGAAAAGGCTAGTATAGAAAATAGTATTTAGTTAAATTAAGGCTATAGTTTTTTTTATATATTTAAATAATTATATAATTATACAGTATCCAAGGTTTGCGTTCCGGTAAACCGGCATCCAAATCATGAGCATTGATCGGAGTCGCTGAAGTAAGCATAAAGTAATTTGCATGAGATATCTTAAAAATTACACACATAACGTTATTGTACATACATATAATTAAATAATAGATTATCTTTGTAGCACATTTATAAAATGTCTGTTCAAACCTGATGGTTGCCAGTTCAAATCTTACGTGAGGAAATGTCTATAGATCTATATCAATATTATAAAGTCAAAAAATTGTGGCATGACGTGGCGCAGGGACGTGACAGCAGTAAGGCGCTGCGTTGAGTTCCACAATGCATCAAAATGCATTTCGTGTTGAGATGCGGAAAGGACGAAAAGTGAAGAGTGAAACGGAGTGTCTTAACACTAGAATTCCAAGTTTCCTCTGCCTACCCTGTCATCTGCAGGATTAAGCGTGAAGCTGAGTAAAAAAAAATGTTCGGTTCAAAGCTGTAATTTTAGGAACATCAGGTTGATATAGTTTCTATATTTAATTTACAAAAAATATAGTGTCCATGTATATAATGTAATTGTATCTAAAACTTGTATAAGAATTGTTGTTAATGGCCATAATAAAGATGGTTAATAGGAACATCTCAAGCATGAAATTGTTAGTGATTTTTTCCATGCGTGCAAAATACAGGGTCAAAATTATAAAAATTACCATGAATGGGTGCGAGGCAATTGTACTTGGTCCATTATCTTCATATTAGGATTTTTGCAAAAGAACATATTTTTAATTTTGTAAAATAGATAATATCGTATTTGTATTTAAACCTAACAAAACGCAGCGTTAAGTTACGCCATTCTACACAGAATATTATCATGATATTGACATTTTTTTTTTCTAAATTTACAATGTATGTATCTTTGGTTAGAAAAGTAGTGCATAATAAAATTCTTCCTCAAAAAAATAATGTAAAATTTAACTTTTGTTTTTTTTTTACTCTTCTTCAATTGTTGTATTCTGTTCTGTCTATTATTGCTTTATATAAATATTTGTAGTACACACACACGCTTTGTCTTAATTACTAGTGAAAACTTTTAGACTTGTAAAATATTTAAAAAATAATTATAACTGAAATATTGTGAGCTGAATGTTTTCCCAAAAATAAAAAAAAAACACAAAATGAACAAAAAATATTTCGAGTTTTAGTGGAAAGTGTAGAAAGGAGTATCTGGTTGGTAGTGTCTCTTTGCTTACCCTGCTACTAACTTGGTCATTCTAAATCTCAAAACATTATTTATTTATTTTTTAACCGAATTTGTAAAATGTTGCTTTATTATTAATCGATCGATGTGTAGCCTTTCTTTACAGGCAGACTATCATTCATAAAAAAAAGATAGTTTCAATTTGAACCAATAGTTCCAGAGATTATCGCATTCATTCAAACAAACACTCTAGACATTTTTTTTCTCATTTAAGTTTATTATATTTCTTCTAACATGAAGTAATATCATCGCGTAATACACCTAAAGTAGCTTTGTATAGGTTGTTCGGCGTTTGTGGGTTCATTTCCCACTCGAAGGAGTTAATTTTTTTATATTTTCGTCTCGTCGATTTGGTAACAAGGCAAAGCGTACCGTCAACAGGTTCCTAATGGGAACCGAGTGTCATATACTAGGTTCCCAGGTTCGCTCTGTCTACCTTTCTATATAAAGCTACAAAAAGGTTTAAAATAAAAAAAATGTATAAAATATACTTTATCAATGTTTAAAAGAAAGATTCAATGTTTACATATATCTTTATTCTTAAATAAAAACAAAAACAAATAATTTATAAATCGAGCACAGATGCTCGAAACCAAACTTGCTTATATAAATATAAACTTCACTTCTTATTTTCAAAGTAAAAGATACCATTCCTTTATATTATAACAAAACAAAGTAGAACACAAACAAGAACATTTAAAACGTTATGTAAAAAATATGATGACATAAGTGTTATCAAGATTAATGTTAGAAAGGCTATTGAAATAGTCTCTTCACGGTGTATCCTGAAATATTTGGACTCTGTTTCTGATACACGCACAGTTTTTGAGTAGCGGAATTTAACGCCGCGTTTTGTCTTGTTCTCAGAGGAAGGAAATAAAAAAATATATGAATCTGTGTGATTGTCAATGCCTGAAGAATTGCTTAATTTGAAGCAATGGTAAAGGCAGTCTTAGAGGTTCTTGAATGAGGCTTATGTATAGTTTTACATGTGCAGTATTGTAAATTTTTTTCCCTAATAGACAGGCGAAACCTGGCAAAACCTAGTGTTAAGACATTCTGTTCGCATTAAGCCACATGTTTTCTCCACTCTCCGCCTAAACGAGGCAGTGCAATGCCTCAGTTAGGTGGAGAGTTGAATTGCGAAACTCACTTTGTTACTAACACAAATTTAAAAAATCATCTATCGCGCTTACAATCAAACACGGCAGGCCTCCAATCTTATAATACCATCAATATATTCACAAAAAACATTATTCCCTTACATAATTTACAAGGCAATATCTACAAAAAACACACAGCAAATAAAAAGCTAAACAAGCACGGAATAGATAACTACAGTAAGTAGGCCGTAACGTTGCAGACGTCACTTTGCACAATATCATTTAAACAAGCGGCAATTAAGAGAAAATTCACTTGTTTATACATATTTACATTACACCTACATTCGTTATAATTTAATTTAGCTTTTTATCTTTATGTATGTATGTAATGTATTCTTAAAGCACGCCGTTGAGTTCCGTCACTCATGTCGCAATTTGGTGGGAAGTGGGGAACGGAACGTAGTGTCTTAACACTAGGTTCCCAAATTCTCTCTGCCTACCCTGCCACGGCGCTAATGATTTTAAGCAGTATTTATTTTTAAGTTCATGCAGGGGCAAGGGAGCTTAGAGTAGCTTAGCGGTGAAAGATCCTGTAGCTCATATTCCTCATGCCTTGACGTTTTAACTCTGTTAGCAAAAAATATTAATCTGTTAATATTAATTAATAATTCCCCCAAATGGAAATCGAACCCATAAACGGCGCGTTTGTCCCACTGTGCCATGACGTATCTAAAAATTCAATACACTTATATCTACATATTAAACTACATGCTTCGTAATTATTTAGTTTAATTTAGTTTTTTTTATCCTTATCTATATTATGCATTTTTATAACGGTTGAATCTTTTTGGTTCTCGCTGTATTATGGTTATTACTTGTTATTCCGTCTTTCACTTTCCAATTCATTATTGAGATATTAAGTAGTGAGTTGCGTAACTCAACGCTGGGCTTTGTCTTGAATCTAACTCATAAGGTGCAGCGAAAAAAATATTTTATCACATTTAGAGTGTTTTGCTTGTTATATAGAAAAAAAACATTTTTCATATTTAAAAAAAAATCCTTAGTCAAACCTATGCTGCATAGTCTTCTTTGCATTTTTTTTATTTTATAGTAAAAATAAGCAGTTCATCTGAGGGTTGTTCGGCGTTACTTTATATATTTGTAAGGCTTGACCTTTGTGCATATAACTTTTATGAACACAATAGAGAATATTTAAATAAGTAAAAATTATAGAACGTGGGATAAAGCTCGCAGTACCTCTGAAAAAGGTCTTGACTGAGGAGACTTTTTACATACAGATCTAGGCCTAGGAAACCCAGTGTCAAGACACTCCGTTCTCCATTTTCCGTCTAATATAAGACTTGCGAAATTCAACGCCGCGCTATATCTTGTAAGAAGGAGAAAACACAAGTATTTCATCCCTCGAGTGGGAATCGAATCCACCACGTTGAGAGTGAGATATATTGATGACGAAAATGTTATTTAAATAAAGCTTCTAAAAATATTGGAACTTAGAACTATCGTACGTTATTAATTCATTCTCACTGCACTATGGCAGTCTTAATTTATATATTTTTTTCATAAATATATATTTTTGCTAGTTCTTGATGTTGTAATAAGGTTTACTACTCGATTATTTTATTTATTTTATTGAATTAACTTTATTAGGGCCTGTTCACACTGACGATTTTCATTTTAGAAAGCAAAGCAAAATTTTTATAATTATGTTTAAATTATTTTTTATATAAATATATTATATTTACGCATATTCAATATTAATATAATAAGATAAGGGCGTGGAACATACGTGTGACTATAAATGTGATAAGTTGTGGCTTTGTTTCCAACTGGAGGAAATTTTTCACTCACTCTCACCTTCACGCTGTATCCCGCACATAGCAGGGTAGGCAGAGGGAACTTGGGAACCTAGTGTTAAGACACTCCGTTCCACTTCGTTTCCCCACTTTCCGTCAAATTTGAGGCAATGTTTGTTGAGAACTTTTTGCCTTTTTACCTTATTACCAGAGCGCAACGCCGCGGTTTTAGCCTTATTACCAGAGCGAAGAAATGAAACATTAAATATTTAAATTATAAATATTATTATTTCATTTTCTCGAGTGGTGATCGAACCCAACCCGTTGTCCTAGTGAAAATGCTTAGGCAAAGTGCGGCGTTCAGTTCCGCCACTTCATGCAAATTTCTATTTGAACACTTTTCTTTTGGATTGGCTTAATTACAGTCCATTTTTTGAGACGTTGCTTTTTAAAAGCCGGTATTCAACGCCGCACTTAGTCTATTTACTGGTTTAAGATACTTTGTTCAAAATATTAGTAAATAAATAAATAAGTACATTGAAATAGAAGGTAAATAATAAAAATAAGTAAATACCACATAAAAAATGTGTGAATGAGAGTGTTCTCGATGCATTACACGCCTCTTTTTAATCTATTGTTCTTATTTTTTGTCTTCATTTTAGGTCATAGTGAAACTGATCTAGTTACCACTAGGTCATTTCTTGCATACACATTTATATACTACATGATAATGCTTATTACGCCTTAGTGTAATATTGGTATTTTCGATTATTTAAATTTTAAATTATTCTAGTTAGATTATAGCGATTTTATTTTAAGTTTTGTATATAAAAATAATTTAAAAAGCCCAGTGGCGCAATGGCATAAGCATGTGTCTGTAAACGACAGGTTGTGGGTTCGATCCCCACTCGAGGAAATGAAATATTTATGATTTGCAGATGAAATTTAATATGTTCATTTCTTCTGTGGTAACAATCGCAATGATTCAAAAATTCGGCTGAAAGTCGGGAACGAAACGGAATTTTAACTTATTATTAACGCTGGGTCCTCAGGTTCCTCTGCCTACCCTACTATGCGCCGAATACAGCGGTAAGTTGGGAAAAAAATTATAATTTACCATAACGGTGTCAATGTCTACAATTGGGGAACCCGGGAAAAACTGGGGAACGAAATGCAACGACTGACCACTTGGTTCCCAAGTTCCCTCAGGCTACCCTGCCATCGGCGTAAAACAAAAAAAACATGTTATCTTGAAATTAAAAAGTTAATCGCCAGTACGTTCAAAGCTCTAAAGCTCCAAATGTATATACAATTACAAAATATAATTGTCACATGTTTAAAACATATCCATACATTGAGAACTAAGCTTTATATGGAGTGAAAAGCAACTGGTTGGAAAGGAAAGCGCTTTGGTTAGTCAACAGTCAACGTTGACAGGTTAAGGCTTTAAGATTAATAGATCACTTTGAGATATTACACTGTTGTGGCGTAGTGGTCGATCGTTGCATTGTTAACGCAATGGTTATTAGTTCGAATTTTACTTGTTTTTCATACTTTCTAATATTTATTTTTATATAATATTAGTTTATTTAATTAATCAACATCACACTGTACCCCGCAAGGCAATTTGTACAAAATTTCATGCTACTGTGGCGTATCGGCACAGTATTAGACTTATCGGTTGTAGTTTCCATTCTCGCTCGGACGGCGTTGAGATACGCGACTTATCACAAAAGTCCTAAAAAGTAGGCAGTAAATAAACAATATAAGCTATTCTGTCACTTAACTTGAAGTACGTTAGGTACATTGGTTGCTAGGTCTGTCGTGGCGCAGAAGCACACACGTGTGTCTGTAAACGGGACAGGTGGTGGGTTCGATCCTCATTCGATTAAATTAAATATTTAATATGTTGAAATGAAACATTTACTAAAAATAATATTAAATATTTCGTTTGAAAATAAATGAAATATTTAATATTTTAATTTCTTCACCCTGATAACAAGGCGAAGCGGGCGTTGAGTTTCGCTTCTCACACGCAATGCCTAAAAATATAAAATTTGGCAGAAAATGTTTTCACAACAAACACTAAGTTCCCAAATTTCCCCTGCCTACCTTGCCATGTGTCTGATGCAGCGTAAAGCAAAAAAATACCTTATATCTCGAAGTTAAATTTAAACTAGATCTTAAAGGTATAATTTAAAACTAAGGTGCAGCTATTAAATACAAATTTACAATTCATTAATAATATAGGTGCTATATAATAGCCGATCTGGAACAAATTTCGATAGTTGAAACTGAATGGTACAAGCCACACCCTGCAATATTCTACTGTATAATATTTAGAACTATATTGTTTTCAAGAATAT
>DWMZ01000444.1:0-22832 GCA_018249855.1 Eueides tales michaeli | reverse complement strand
CTTATTTTCAATATATAATAATTTAATTTTAACAACTAAGCAATTATTTAATATTATGAAACTTAAATAGTCAATACAGTATTTTCTATAAATTAAAACATTTCAAAATATAAGTTGTTATTACAAAGATTGTTTATAATATCAATCTTAAAGGTATAAAATATTTTTAAAAGCAATAACAACATTTCACAATGATTTGCGCCCATATATACCTTGCCAACTAGGGAGTGAATAATTGATAAATAGCTAATTAATCCGCGCTAGTATCTATAATGTGTAAGAGAATAGAATGCAAAATTAATACAGAATGAAGGAAATCATTAAAAGAAAAATTGTGAAAAATGTATAATACACATACACATACACAAGAGTATAATGACTTTTAATCTTAAAATGATTAACCGTAGTACGGCATTTTTTTTGCAAATAGCCCGGAGTATTTATCACGTAAAATATGAAAGCCAATCGGTGATTACCGTCGTCGTATCAGCTGTTAATTAAAAATAAAAAATCTGATTTAAATTCCGGGCTACCTGATGTTTATATTAATAAATAAATACTCGACAGTGTTTAAAATTTAAATATGTAAATTTTCGTATAAAAATAAATGTATCTGTTTTTAACATATTATATAATATACATATATTTGCGGAACTGGATTAATGCAACATGACATTGTTATCTATATTTCCAAAATATTTAAAACGCTGAATTTAAAAATATAAATAAACGTTGTTAAGCCTGAAATATGCAGAATAATTTGTAACTTTCAGATTATATGCGCCAAAATCCATTTGTATTTTTATTTCGGTTTCACGTTTGTATGTTGCAACCTAGGGTCGACTTGCGGAACGAAGCATCACGCCTTGTCTCACTATTGATTGTGGTCTCAACGAGTATTTACTATTTGTTATATACATAGCGCATTCCTGAGTCGGAGTAGAACCCACAACTGTCACGTCTACAGAATGAGGCAAGCCATTGTTATGCTGTATCGCGAGCTTAATTTTTAAACTGCCATTTTAATCATTCAAAGAGGCCAAAATCCACAAATAGACTTGTGATTATAAGATAATTTGTTGATTTAAACGTTTAATAAATAAAGAAGAATAAAACAATTTCTTTAGTAGAATTCTACACCTCATACATTCGTAACAATTTTTATTACATTTTAACGGAAACCTAAATTTAATTAAACATTCCGTAGTTTAACTCAATTTAGAACTCCCTCGCATTGAGATGTCCTCACCTGTCTTACCACCAGATGATGCCGCACTGTGCGACGATGGCCCAATAAAAGTTGAAGTTACTGTTCAAATGTTTCGAAAATTCTGCGTGCGCTTTATGAAAATGAAATTAAGCTAAATATAATAAACATAAAATATAAAATATATTTTCCCTGTCGTTAAATTACGAAGTATATTACTGTGATAAATATGTGTAAATAAACAAGCACTGCGTAACAAAGCCTTGTTAACCAGTACATTGTAGCTGCAGTTAACTCGCGTATAATCATATATTAACATATATCAATATTCGATGTAACGTGTGTAATTACCGACTAATCTCAGTCGATAATCATTCTATATTTGTATTCACCAAAATTCTATTGAAATCACGCTTTTACATATTTTGAGGTTCAATAGTAATCATGTGGATATATAAAGCTGTATAGTATGCTCTTTTAACATAACTATATGTATAGATATGTATTTAGAGCAAAAGAATCGACATAATTTTATATAACTCTGATTGATTTATTAAATTCATTATGAACACTTCATTTTAAACAAGGTACAAAAGGGTTCAATCCCTTTTTCGGTAAGTGAAATATACCTTACCCTTCTATATGCGGGATGAAATATAAAGTTTAAAACAATATAAGCATATACATAATACGCTATGATACCTGTTATTTAGTAACACGTTACTGAATTGACACATGGACCTAGTCTCACTCTGGATTCTACATTGAACAACCAATGGTATGCTCTCAAATTAAGTAACGAAACATTTCTCATTTGTCGCATCGCCTGCATAACAGAGAGAACCGTAAAGTTAAGGAATTCCGTTCGCAATATTGTGCAGATTAAATCATATTTTTATTATTTATCTGATGAAATGAAAGGAAATTTAATGATTAATCTTCATTTAACATGATTAATCTTCATTTTTTTTATTAAAAATGTCTTTGGGAACATAATTCAAAAAATTACAATTTTTCTAAGATTATCTTCAGAAAGATATTCGTTAAATTTATTACGATCTCTTTTTCCTGTTATTATCGCATATTATGCACAAAACGTAGCATACGAATGTTGAGCGCAACGGACTAATGCCTCTACAGTTTGTCTTTACTTTAGGTATTGTATTAGTGCTTTTTTTCAGGTAATGTATTAGTTATTGTAATCTTCACTTGTCTGTCGCTACTCCCACAGTCAACTTTGATATCTACTTATATTTGCGGGGGTTCCATGGTAGCCTAGTATTATTAATAACGGTCACTTTAAATGATTTGATAAGGAATCGCATTAGTTATAGTTTAGTTTTCACCTCCAACAAATGACATACATTTGCTAGCGACCATCGAATGTTTCCTATTGTAGAGGTTTCACAGTATTTATTGCGATCTCATGATAGCTGGAATTGTATTATAAAACGTTACATCTACTACGGCTAAGCTACTGTACGGGGATTACGATAACTTATATTATTTAAGAAAGGCATTTAAGCGCTCAATGTAAATATTAATGTAAACAGAGATTGTATAAAATTAATTCGTATTTAAATATACAGTAATTATTCTTCTTTAGCGCTGTTTGGAACGTACAATAAATTAGGTAAAGAAATGCGCCTCAAAGTAATTAAATTAATTAATTAGAAAATTTGATAATACCAAATTTTATTGCTTAGGCAAAATTTGTTAAAATTTGTCTTCAAGTAGGCTGCTTAGGCAAAATTTATTAAAGTTTGTGTCTTCAAGTAATAAAGACCTGTACCCGACACTTGGCAGGGTAGGCAGAGACACTCCGTTGCGTTCCTCGCTTTACACTGAATTTGAAGCATTGCATTGTGAGTGGCGGAGCTCAAAGCTGATCTTGGCCTTGTTATTAGAAGAATACATGAAATTATTAAATATTTCTTTTTTCTGAGTTGGAATCGTCCACAATCTGTCGCATTTACAGTCGCACGCTTGTGGCCCTGCGCAACGAGTTGCCTGGGTAATAATATTGTTAGTATACTATACTATGCTATACCATACTATTATACAAGTCTAAGTATTGTTACTCAGCAACACTTGTGCCAGTTATGGGATTGAATTTCATGTATATATGAACTTTTTGTATAATATGAACTACAAATATAACGGACAGACTGAAAGATATAATAAGTGATTCTATAAATGTTCTTTTTTTTTGAGGTACTAATCCTAAAAGAATAAGCTCATTTACCATTTCAGTACACAGACAGACATACCAACTGCACTTCTCCAACATATAAATATATACATCTCACGATATTAAACATATAAAAATTCTCAGACGCTTCTAAAAGTCGAGACGGAACATTAGCAAGTAGTCGCTTTGGTGTCTATTAATCGTTAAGTACTGGAGCGTTCCGTTAAGTCGTAAAGAACGTTAATAGCTCGACGTACAGACATATGGATGGAATTTTGTATTTTGTTATCATATTTTATTAAATTTAATGTATAAAAAAGAAACTTGTCTATACTTAAGTTCTTAACAACTTATTTATATGGATTTGTTTAGTGTATCGCATTAATGTCAGCAATCAGTAGGGTTTATTTTTTTAATATAATATATGAAACATTGTGTCATACACAACCCCTAATTATTTCCATTTAAATACAGGCAGGTAACTTTTGACATTTTACTATGTTGGTTTTGCAGAGGTAGGCGGGAGAATTTAGTAAGAAATCTAGACATTTTGCCTTTTCCACCTATTTTATGGACACTACATGTTAAACTGTAAAAAGTTATATCAATAAATTTTCCCTTTGCCACTGTGATATCCAAATGAAATGTAACTTTCAGTACCGCCGCTCAATATATCAGAAATTCTCTGGAAATGGAATGCCTTAAATTTGAGGTTTTGTACTTCGTTTCATATTTTCCATAATTAACTCGTATGTTAAAAATTTAAAACATGATCTTATATACATTTTAGGAGCTTTACACTGTATTCCTGATACGTATATGCAGGGTACGTAGAGGAAGCCTAATGATTTTTTCCAAGTTTCCACCATATTTTAGAAACATCGCAACTCAACGCCACGAGGAGAATTGAATTGTTACGGTCCGGCGTGTGTTAGAAATAAAAATAAAAAATATTTATAATATATTTTTATTTTTTATAAATATATAAGAAATAAAAATATATTTTAAATATTTATCATTACGAGCAATAAAGGCAATTATTTTACTATTTGTACTTATTTTTAAGTAAACTCCTAAATTGCGTTTAGCGTCCATATATTTACATACTTAGAAAATTACAAGAAATATATAATTTGCAATGAGTGTAACTATTTTCGATGCAACTTTATTAGGACGTATTGGATGGTTTCCAAGAGGCCAGAGGCTCGAGCCCCGCTACGTCAAAATTCTTAAACTTTCTGAATTATTTTATTTTCTTTAGTTTGAAAATAAAAAAATAATCTAAAAATAATTTATAAATATTTCAATATTAATTTATTAGTCAATTACAACCATCTTGTAGCAAAATTTGGAATACAAATACTTCATAGCGATTTCCACTCAGGAGAGTGAGCTTTTTTATCTCGTGTCAGGTAACATGCATATAGTTGAGTTCCATCAGTTATCTCATTCTACTAAGAAACAGCATGTAATAAAAAACAGAACTTTAAAATATAATGAACTTTACTCAAGACCTCGTCTCATATATCAAGCTAATAAAGATTTGTCGCGGTCTCGGGCGGCCGCCGTTAAATATTTTTCATTATGGAGGGGAATTGTTCTTTCGAGGTTTCTTCGAAAATATTGCAACGAAGTATTAATTTAATTATCTTAATTTAATGTAAGCGGTATTTAATTAACTTGTATTTTTAAATAGCGCTAAGGTTTTTTTTAACTCTTAATGTTACTTGAAAGAATATCTATTTTTCGATCTAGTCTAAGTTGGTGAGTTTGATCTCCACTTATAAATATTACCAGTTCGTCCTAATACGAGTAGGTAACACGTGGCTGTGACTTCAAAGACACTCGACAAGTATTGTAATATATTTGGAGAACGGAATGACTAATTTTTTTTTATTAAGTCTAAGTTTTAAGAGACAAAAAAGATAAAGCTTGATAGTATGTATGTATATATATATATATATATATATATATATATATATATATATATATATATATATATATATATATATATATATATATATATATATATATATATATATATATATATATATATATATATCAAGTTAACATACCATCACATCGACAAAACGCAAAGGTGATTTGCAACGAAACTGAAAATTTCAGAATTTACATTAACTGTCGGTGGCCAAATTGCGTCTTGCCTCGGCCCAGTCACTGTGGCTTACTTAGAAATATTATGCTTGGATAGGTTATGTGTAGACAATTATTTATAAAACTTCTTAGTTAAGAATATTTAGTATTGTAAAGAAATTATGCTTAAAGCTTATTACGACAGATCCTTACTGAAGGAAATAAAATATTTAAAATTCTAATTTATTTGCCCTGGTAAGAAGACAAAGCGCGGCGTTGATTTCTGCCGCTCAAAACGCAATGCCTCAACTTCAGCGGAAAGTGGAGAACGAAGTGTCTTACCGCTAGGTTCCCAAGTTCCCTCTGTCCAACATAACGTGTGAGGGATACACTATAACAAGTAATACTACTAATCCCAACTGCACCTCGATTACTTTAATAACTTAAAAAGCTAATTAATAGAAACTACAATTAAACGGACGGATCGATTATTACAATATAAAGAACTCAAGTACACAAAATAATCAGCTTTATTATGTAAACATAGAAGGTAATAGATAAATTCCCCCAAATGTGAATGAAATCTATAACCACCGTGTGTACTGTAACTAGTTGCGCTATAATAAAATTAAAATGATAAATATGCGCAATAAAAACGGAAATTAAAACTCATGTTTTAAATTTCCGTAAACAGGTCAAAGCCAAAACTAAAGCCCGTTTCGAAGTATTTACAGCTCGAGGTAATATATATATATATATATATATATATATATATATATATATATATATATATATATATATATATATATATATATATATATATATATATATATATATATATATATATATATATAAAGATGTTGAACTCGCATTTCACTATGAATAAATAAGAAAGCTTACGTATAATATATTTATTACGATAACAATAACAAGAGCAATTTACAAAGTAACTAAAAGATAACTGGAAAGAACTAACAAGTTACAGATTTCCGGTACAAATTAGTTGCATTAGCCTTCCTATGCACTATACCCCACTATATCATGAACTAAAAGGTTTAGTAAAAGGCTTATATAAATTCATTTATACATGAATTAACTTATTTCATTTAACCTCAGAGCGTTCGCGGTGCAGTGCAGCTGCGGCCGGTTGTGATTTTTATCCCTCAGGACTCGGGGTAATGATTGTATTTAAATTATTTTAATTTCTCTGTCCGGTAGACAAATCGCAACACTGAGTACCGTCACTCAATACACTTTGTGGAGTGAAGTGTCTTTACACCAGGTCCCCTCTGTCTACAACTTATATAGGTGTGACTCATCTTTTATAAATTATGAAAAAAGAAGGTTCATATATTCTTCTATTGCCCTATGTTTTATCTATTTAAAAGACGTAGAATTTAATGAAATAGGTTCTGATGATATCCCATAATAGAAATATTGATTTTGCATTCTTTACGGGTTATATTCACAAATATGTCACTTATTTACGTACATATTTCTTAATGTCAACGGTCAAAGCCAAAACTAAAGCCCCCGTTTCGAAGTAAATAACGTATCCACTCAGGTATACAAGTGGAAATAACGAAAACTGTTCCGTTAGTTTGAACACAAGCACCAATATCCAACGTCATTCAACTGGAAATACTATTAACTCAGATGAGGTCTCTCCTTACTTTACGAGTACACCTTTTTGTTTCTGTTTGTGAAAGCTTTTATACTAAATAGATAATCTGAAAAGTTTTAAAAAATAATAAATTTCCCGAAGTGTAAATTGAAAACAAAACTGTTGGGTTTTATTTTTTTTAGTCTGATATTGTCCCAACGTTCAAGGAGGGCTTCTCTACGAAAATCATCATAATAAACAAAAATATAGATATGAATATACACCAATAATTAAAGAGAACTTTTAACACTAAAATAATAACAGAGTTATTACGATGTATGTATGATGTAAAGAAGTATAAGAGCAAATATAAAGATAGATCAACTAATTGTTATTATAAATAAGTCTTTAACAAATTTATAATTGAAATAATAATTAATGGATTAAACAACTAATTATCCAAATAGTCGAGGTTAGCAGCGGCATACACCGAGTAGCGTGGTCTTTTATATAATCATTAACAAACGACATTTTAAGTTCATTTTAAAAATAACACTAATACATCATATAAAGTAAAGCTCGGTGCTTACAAAACTTACAAATGCATCATTGAGGAGCGAGCGGAAAGAACAGATAATTGTATCTTTTATGGCCTCTAAAGAGACCGTATAAACGAGTCGCTATTTACAGATTTCTTTTATGTAAGCTTTTTATATATTTACAAAAATTTAAGTCTAAATTCCGTTCTGTTATTATTAAGGATGAGTGACACATTTTATCTCTAATATTAATTAACATTGTAGACACCAACGTGCTACAGTGCTACGGTGTTTCCATACCTCTATTGCCTTGACTGTTGTCATTAAATTCATACACCCAACTACGGCTTATCAATTTTTATTTAATAATCGAAAAAAATCCTATAATCATATGATGCCTGTCGCGGCGGAGTACAATCATACTACGGTAAATCCGACAGATTGTGGGTCCGATCTCATCTGGAGGAAATGAAATATTCAATATTTATTTGTTCTGGTAACAAGGAAAAGCGCGCTGAAGTGTTTGAGTTCCGCCATTTAACAAGCTACACCTTATATTCAGTGGGCAGTGAGGGAATAAAAGTTTCTCAATAGGAACGGTGTGACTTGACACTAGGTTTTTTCGTTCCCTCTGCCTACCCTGCCATCTGCAGGATACAGCGTAAAGTTGAATAAAAAATTGAAAAAAAAAATCTACAAATAGAAATGGAAAGCATTACAAGTGTTTTTTTAGACATTAACACAAACAAATACCCACTGAGCCACAACTCTTTCAATCCGGAGCGTGCTCAGTTATTTAAACCTATTAATGTAATCTTTGAGGAACAAATAATACTTACTGTACAGTGTGATGTGCAGAAGAGGAGAGTTTGATGGTTGCTTAGGTAATGACTATGAAAGCTACCATCGGATGCCACTCTAAGTATGTACAAATCAATTTAGATAAGTAGAATTAGATGCATGGCCTAGACTTCCGGTATTTCCTTGTTCTTCTTGGTCGTTACACTCTTGACAGAATTGTCGTAATCGCTACGGGTAAGTCGACATCGGTCCAAGTGGCTTGCTCCACCAGCCGCCGCCATTCGTCTCTCACTGCCACTTTTCTTACACGTTCGTAGGAGGAGTTGTCTGTACCCTCCTTGATCTGGTCGATCCACGCGATCATGTCCCTTCCACCTTTCCCTGTATTACCAGATGTTCCATGAATTCGCATCCTCTGCGAGATACGTGTCCAAATAAGGTAAGTATGCGGGCTTAGATAATGGAAGATAGACGCTGCTTCACTTTACGATCCTAGAGTATGGATACATTAGTTTTGTGATCAGTCCACCACACTTTGAGCATTCTCCTCCAGCACCACATCTCGAGAGCGTCTACCCTCTTTCTTTCACTTTTTCGCAGGGTCCAGGTCTTTGTCACATAAACGAACACGGGAAATACTACCGCACGCACCAGCCGTGTTTTCCTCAGCTTAGTTATATCCCAGCATTTTAGAATTTTCATGTGCCTCTTAATCTTGTCCACACAAGGTGGATGACCTTTGTGAAATATTAAAGCTCTAAAATAAATTACTTCGCAGGCCGCAATTTGAATTACTTCTGGCGAGTTATTATTTGTACGAACGATGTTCATCATTTTGGTTTTATTATGATTTATCCTGACGCCACAAAGAAGGCTAATATGATTCAATTTGTTCAGAATTCTATATGACCAATACTGGTTGCAAACAGGGTGGTATCGTCCGCCTTCACCGTCCGTCCAATCTTCGAGGGTCTTTTTCAAAATGAGCTCAGTATATATGTTAAAGAAGAGCGGAGATATTATGGACCGCAGATATTATGGGCTCCTGCGCTAGGATGGAAATCACCAGACAAAACTTCATATGTTCTTACTGACGCAGTACCATCGTCGTAGAGACTTCGCTTATACATATATAAGATGTTTCAGTCACACTGGGCTGGGTTTTTAGAAGATTGCCTATTTCTAGAAGATTTTCAAAAGACAGGCCATCTTACCGAATCAAACTTTAGAAAAGTCAACAAAGCATATGTATGTTGGCTTATTCTTTTTCGGCTTTTTTGGGAGTTCCGGTACCAGAACTCTCAAATATAAATAATACGCTTTTGTAAGTTAACGTAAATTGAATCTTTAAATAAATGAATAATTGGTAAACATTTGTATAAAAATTGCAAAATTAATTCAATTGTTATACTTGACTATGTATATGTCAAGGCAATAATGTTTTCATCGCTAACCACGCGTGATGGTTGTGGATTCAAAGCTAATAATTATGATAATATCAAGGCCTCAACGTATATATAACACAAAATTGAACATATAGTTATATAAAACAATAATAAAATTAAAACAACAATAACTTTTTCTTTTCTATATATCATTCTTTCTTTTGTATATATTATCTGTTACATTATTTATATCTTAGGAAAAAAGGTTATTTTTTTATTAAAAAAGTAGTAAAATATATTTTTCTCAATATTACAAAAACTTTTTAGCCACTGTGGAATATAATATTATGCTTATGAATTTTAAAAGAACCCGCGTGTGTAAATGTACAACTTGATAAATTGAATTAAAAAAGTTTTCCACCGCTGCTCTCTGCTGTTTTGTCAAATGTTAAAACTCTAATTACCCTGTTATTTTTTTAATAAAAATGACTTTTAAAAATTCCATGTAAAAATACTAAATTTAAAAACGTATAAAAATTTGGACGAAGCAGGATCCAAATTTTTATACGTATCCTGCTTTGTCCAAATTTTTATACGTTTTTAAATTTAGTATTTTTCTTTCCTAAGTGTGGAATAAACTTTAAAAATAGTAAAAATATTCTATGTAAATTTGGTTAATTAATAAATATGCAATAAATTACAGGCACTGTCTACTTACTGTATACATTTGTTGTACTGAACAATGAAACAATATAAATAATATTTGATGTTTCACCTTTTTTCATCTTTATAAAATTCTTCACAGTAGTGTGAACTTTTTGTATTTATAATAAGTCATACTGTATAATCAATTCTCGGTAGACCACGTAAAATCTATAATTAATTGCTTAAAGGCACTGTTAAGTTTCACCAAAGTCGATCTAGCTAATATTGTTATACAAACAGTTAATTTAAACTACGGTGTACTGTCGTTTAAATAGTTCAAAGCACTCAATACAAATATATATAACTGGAAGTTGTTTATTCTAATACATTTTTGCAAGCTCTTTCTCGTTATTACCGGCTCGATGATTAAGTCGTTATAGATTAAAATATAAAACAATTCTAAGTGATGATTTTTTTACTCTTGAACTTTATGCCTCTAAAAATGAGATATTAAAATATCTATATAATAACATGTGGTATCAACATCATAGACGTCCAGCGTATCTTCCGGCGTAACTGTACTAAAATGATCAGTTTATCTATTATTGACAGATCTACTGACTATATTAGCTAATAAATAAACAATGTACTAACAAAATATAAATATTATTAAATCAGCAACACGCTGTATCCCGCACATGTCTGAGTGAACTTGAGAACCTAGTGTTAAGATATTCTGTTCTCTTCGTCATTTTCTACCGAATTTGTAACATTGCGTGTTGAGTGGTAGAACTCAACGCCGCACTATGACCTGTTGCCATGAAATGAAAAAAAATACTCAATATTTCCTGGAGTGGCGATCGAACCCACAACCTGTCGCGTTTACAGTCAGACGCTTGTGCCCCTGCGCCACGATAGGGCTCAATAAATATATTTTATTCGTTGATCAATAGTATCTTAGTAACCTAGGAAATATTATATCATATTATAATGATAACTAAAATCATCAAAAGACAATTACGACCCCGTGAAGTAATTATCCTACAAAAAGATGCTTATTATGAAAAGATTAAGGAAGTTTGGTAATTTATGAAACTTGTATAAGAATAACAACGTTCAGAAACAGATCTGGATAATTGAAATAAGACTATTTTATACTATCAGAAAGAAAATAATTTGTGAATTATTTTGTCTTTAGACTAATTTTCATACTATTAAGTAAAATACATAATTGTAGTCAAAATGTTTAAGCGAGAAAAAATTAAGAATATAATAGTGTACAGCTGTACTGAACCTAACGAACCTGGCGGAGTCAATTATTTTAATGATTGTTCTCATAAGATGGATTGCAGAATTGAGTTTCAGAATAAACATATTATATATCTTATTTCTGTCTCCTTTGTATGGGATAAAGCAGTAAAAGTATTTTTAACTGATTATCACGGTCTCAAAAGTGAAAGTATTACTTAAATACAATGTGAAATATTAGAACTCGTCCGAAGTAAAGTTTCTGTCTAGTAAAAGTTTCTAGTAATATACGTCTTATCTCCAACTTGAAATCAAACCGCGTTCCAAATTGAAGCACACTAATTAGTTTTCTGCAGTTTAATTACATGAATATTTCATATATTCTACAAAACTGTAGTTAAATAGTTCTCAATTTGCTACAAATAGCAGCCGTCAGATGAATAGTGATTTAAAAGACACTTATTATTTTTTATTAACACGCACCTCGTATAAGACTCCCTGTTCTATAAAGTGTACCTATACAAGTCGTCTCGTACGTTGCCAGTTAAGTGGTGGAACTAAACGCCGCGCTTTATAATGTTGCCAATCCTTTTTTTGTTGATTTATCATGTTGCTAATTCTTTATCAAATTTTGGTTATGAGGTTGCCATTTACGAATATATTTACCATAAATAAAAAAAAAACATAGTATTGTAGTCTAGTTGGACTAATTATTTAAGTAAGAGCACCTTCAAATCTCACTAAATTATTTACTGTATCAATAACTACAAATAGATTATCATGTTTGTACAGTAAAAGCTACGATACGACTCCACCTAATCGTGGTTAGGGATTCAAACGGATAAATTAATTTACTTTATTATGAAAGGCTTGTGCTGTTATTAATTGATATAAATCACTCCACTCTGTAGATGAGAGCTTCTGATAAGCAATCACGATAAATGAAAACATGATTAAACTTACGTTACTGTAAATAACTTATATGAGCAATGACAAATTGTATAGTGTAATTGTTTTCAATAAATAAGCTAAGGATTTAATTTAAGTGTTTGTTAAGAAATGTATAAACATTCTGACTCGAACTCGCGCCTCCTAGAACCCGTTCAAATTTCTACCTTCGTGAGGATACAACTTTAAATATGTTTAAAATAAAGTGGTATATTTTATTTTTTGGATCGGTATTTTTTTTTAGTTTTGTTAAGTATCTACTTAAAGACAGCCAATTCATAAATCTAAAATATGTGATTAATACAACTAAATACGCACAACTTGTACTGAGATCGTTGTAGATGTATAAAAATATGGATATAAAAGAAGTCTGTAAATAGCGACACGTTTTTACGGCGGTTTATTCGGAGGCCACAAAAGATGCAATTATCTGTTCTATCCCCGCGCGCTCGTAAATGATGAATGATGCTTTGGTAAGCTTTTGGAAGTTTTGTTAACAGTGAGCCTATAATTTATATGAGGTATTGAAAAATTTTTTTTAAATATATGTTTTAAAATAAAGTATATTTTGAAACTCGTTTAACTTTCGGTTACTTTCCAAAACCTATTCTTTTTTCTTTTTTCACGACATACATACATTTGACTATATAACTAGACCATAAAAATAAAAATATTTAAAAGGTTATACTAATACAATTCATTAATCGCCCACAATTTTATTTGCAAATACCAGATTTTGTAAAGAATCTTATTTCTGTTGAAAATATGACATCTTCACCTGTCTCTGCGGATTCAGAGGAAGTCTCTGCCTTTATTTACGAAGCGTCATAATTAGACCATACAAAGTATGGAAATTAATAATTTGATAAAATCTCGACGAGTTTCTTGATAATTCATCCTGTTTTTAGTATAATACAGGTATGTAATTACTATTAATATTATTTTTGTGTGTGAAATATGTATTTTATAAGATAAATATTAGGTTTTTTTTTTCTATTGTACTTCGATTGTAATTTTAGATTATTTAAGATTTCTTAACTTTAATTAAGTTTAATGTAATATAGCTTATAGCCTTCCTCGAATGTAAAATTTATATCGGTGATATATAATCAGCCAGTTTATTATCACTGTACACAAAATTTTACTTAGAAAACTCCTTATCAAGAGCTCTATGAAAGTAACACTTGTATGAATAGACTTTTTTCATTTTCGTGTAAACGTTGACAGTAATATATTACAGTCAGCCCACTTCGCTGATTTACACTTATCGAGGTAGAACCACTTAACCTTACGTATGTTACTTACTTGAGTGTGTATTTATAACTTGAAATGACTTACGTACACGTAAGTTTTTGATCACTTTGGAAAGTTTCGCTTACCTTATATTTTTTTATTAATATTCCGTATGATATTTTCACTCTGTTTTTGTTTAAAGGTCAAGGTATTATTGGTCATACCATTTTATTCTCCTAAATAAAAAGAGGTAACATTTTTATTTGTCAATATAATCAATAAAAAAAATTATGCTCTCTATGAACTTAGATCTTGTTTCATTTTCCACTAGAATTAGCTTACATTGTTAGTAAATCCATATATTTGAGCCGAGCGAATAAGTGAGAGTATAAAAGTTCTAAATCGTATTCATAGAGAGATTATTTAGGCAATTCGCACAATGCACTAGAGTCTTAATTACTGAATTTACGGCGACATTATTTAACATGTTATTCAAACGTTCTTGTTACATTTACAAATTAATAATTAAATGTATGTGCGATTATTTGTCCTGTATTAGAAATTAAAGAACAGCTACAAATAGCATTCTCTCATTACATTCATTTCAGCATTCTCTTCATTACATTGTTAGTAAATCCATATATTTGAGCCGAGTGAGAGAGTGAGAGTATAAAAGTTCTAAATCGTATTTATAGAGAAATTATTTATGCTATTCGCAAAATGCACTCGAGTCTTAATATTCCATAATATTTTAAAGATTTTTTTTTATTATTTTAAATTTCGAAAGTATAACTAGAGTATAACTAGATTTGAAAATGTGACGATGGAGGTAAAATATTTTTTCTCAATTTTTTTGGTAAATTGAGGTATTTTTTTGTTTTTCTCGCAAAGAGAGCACCTGAAAACAGATTAATATGAATATTTAATCTATTTTATTTTGTATTGTAAGGTAGTAGGTATATTGAATAATTTAAATAATTTTTCTACTTTTTTCAACTTTTAGTTGAGCTCTGTCATCCGTTGGTTAAACTTGTAAACCACATAATACTGACCAAATTAAATTCACAAGTTGATTTTTATTACGTACTGAGTACTTTGGCTTTAATTTGAACTAATAAGTCGTAAATTTCAAAGTTTTGGGTAAACTAATAAACTACAGAGGAAAGGTTGCAAAGCCTATATGATTTTATGTAAGAGGGATGCGCCTATCAACGGATATACAGCGGCTTACGGGCGATTTATGATAGAATAAAACTGGTGAGATCTATAGACATATATGTTAGATGAAGTGTAAACTGTCTCAATCATGTTTTATATTCATATACCTAACGTGTTTGCGGAATATAATTTTTTTATGAAACCAATGTTTTATAAAAAGTTATAACCAAAAAAATGTGAACTTTCAAAAAATTACGCTTTGTAGTCTCTAGTAAACATTACCCTAATCTAAACATAAATGAAATATTAATGTTTACTACATAATAATATTGAATAAAAGAATCATTTCAGTCTGAGTCAATTGTTATTGGGCTACCACAATTTCTTTGTAATTACATCGCAATACCAATGACTGAATCGGAATGGGTATTTTCGTTCAAGATTAGACCGTGACATCTTGATTAAATAATTGGTAAAAAAATCATCATGGAAAAAAAAGACATCTTGATTAAATAATAATAAATATAATTGTTCCCAAAAACTAGCGTTACGTTAGTTACTATAGTTATTGGGAATTGTTATTTTGGTGAGGGCCGTGTTAGCCTCAAGACTTTCATATCTGCTTCTAGTAAATGAAGTAGTGCTGAACATCCGGCAATCGCCGCCAATAGCAATGTAATGTAAGTATTAAAATGCAGCTACTCACGAAGCTGCGTTTATTAGAAAACAAAGAAAATGTCAAGCGTGGGGGTCTTGATTGGGGGGGGGCTTGACCCCAACCAGACCAGTTAGGGGTTAATAAGTTAAGTTTCCTTTGCCTACCAACTTTGACTATATAACACTAAATCATTTCAGTGATATGTAATAGTGTGTATATTCATACATACACTTGTGGTAGCTGTACTGAATAGTTCAAATTCGAAGGAATGCTTACATTTAAAATAAACCGTCGTTTACTTATCGTAATATAATTATGTCTCACTATATCCAAATGGACGGAAAGTAGAAAGTGATTTCTCTACTACTTACATAACTACTACATAAGCAATTATTTTTTTATTTTAAACATGCTGTATCATATTTCGAGATAATCTGAATACTTGTTTAATCAGCGTCTGCTAGAGGATGATGAACTAACAGCAACACACAAGTGATACAAAGTTCCTAAGCGACTCAATACCGAGTTGCAGACTGAGGCTTGTTTCCTGCACTCGAACAAACTGCTCACTTGCTAATAGTTCGCGGCAGGATGTGACACATTTCTCAGTTCTCAATACTGACGCTAGTTAAGAATTTAGATTAGAATAATTAGTATTATAATTAGAATACTTAGTATTTCTAATGATATGAGTTTTATTTTCAGCTCCGTGGATACAGAGTGCTACAGAAAGCACATGGCAGAGTAGGCAGGGGAAAATTTGGAACCTAGAGTCAAGACACTCTGTTCCTTTTCCACTTTCCACCGAAATTGAAAAATTGCAAAACTCAATACCACTTTTTTGATATGAGTGCGATGAAATGTATAATATTTAATTACTTATTTCATTTTAATATGTTAAGCACTTCATTACTTCGGGTCGGGATCGAACCCAATACCTGTCGCATTGACAGTCACGCGCTCGTGTCCTCAGCTTTACGACGCGAAACTTAGATTTATTTGCTTAAAATTTTACACGCAAATATATTATGAATATAAATATTGTCAAGCCATCAAACTTCAATAAAACTAATCAGTGACAACAAGTGATTGACTGACAAATAACGTACAGACTCGACTCGCTTGACATAAAATGTTAAAATGTGGTATGTAGTAGGGATGGTTCTCTACTACATACCAAATTTAACATTACCTTTTACTAAAGGAAAATGTCTCGAAATTAATACGGCAGTTGAAAGAACAGTTTTTTTTATTATACGTCTTCTTTAAGTTGACTTAAAGAAGAAGTATAATGACAGCTACACAAGTATAGTCTTATATAGTTTTTATTAAAATCCTTTGTCTATATAAATCTCAGAAGACAAATAATTCTTCTCTTTCCAAGCTCTGTGTATCTTAAAATAAGTTTAAAGATATATAAAATTATAAGAGATTCTTCGAATAAACTAAATTATACTTAACTTTGAGTGAGTGAACACCAACATTACGTCTTAATTGCATAATAAGCTCGTATAATGAAATTCAGTCTCCGCGGGTGTTTGAACAAATCTACACATTTATCTCTGAGGGGGGCGTGATCTATTACACTGACGTTCTATAATGCCTTCTGCCTCAATGAAAACATTTTTGCTACAATATAATCTAGAAATTGTGCTGTTTGTTTGTAAAAATTGTATTTTGTAAAGTAGTAGAATGTATAAAGCATTTATACATTCTAATATTTTACTCTTTGTTCTCCACGCACCGCACAAATTTGATATTGTGTATTAAATAGCGAAACTCAACACCACGTCTACTATCAGAGCGGGGAAATGCAAATAATTCAATCCCCAGTAGGGGAGCATCGAACCTACAACTGTATACTTAATTTATTTTGCTTAATTTTTTGGTTTTTATTAACTTTATTATACTTAGAAGATTAACATTGAGTTCTTATCAATAATATGCATTGAATATATAATATGAGGAGATACAATAGTGAAAACTCTATCGTTTGCTATAAGATATTGACCAAGAATTTGGTGTCGTTAAAGAGAAGTGTTCAGATATATACGACTGGTATGTTGCAGAAATTATGTTGTTATCGAGCGTGGAAATTCATTTAATTGTTTCTCTTATTATATATCGATGCTTTGTTCTCAAAATTAACTGAAATCACCCCCAGTATATTTCACTACTTACTTTTACATAATTATTAATAAATCATTATTAATAACTTATCTAGTATCAACATGAACGCGAGTTAAGCAATTACATTTCAATAATTGCGGTACACACACAATCATACAGACACACACAGACACAGACACATTTTTCTAAAGGAAAGCAGTCGATTGCGGCTAATTACCAAGTCCACGAGTGAGAGCTGAGAGCAGGTAGGTATGTTCTCGGGAATGTTGTGTGAGTCGGAGCTTAATTAAATCTTACTTAGAACTAAATATTGAATCAACTATATTATTTACTAAGCAAGCAAGGTTAGTTTGGTACTTAATTATGTTATGTTTTAGCAGTGTTTATTTGAGCTTCCTAAGCTGGTTAGCTGTTAAAGAGCTTAGTAATTATGATAAATTCAGTTAATGGCCCATGATATTTAAGGAAATGTTACAAGCTGTTACAAATTAGAAAACAGTGGATCTTGAAGCCATACCTTTTCTTTAACCACTAAATAATACGTTATTTTTTCATATTATTTTTAATCTCTTTATTTTTTGTCTTTTTTCGCTATTAAGCTTCATTATGTATTCCGCGCGTAGGAAGACACTGCGTTTCGTTCCCCATTTTCTGCAGAATTTACGGCATTGCGTTTTGAATTATGAAACTCAAACGGCGCTTCACGAGGTTACCAGAGCGAAGAAATGGAAATATAAAACACCACTTACATTTCACCACTTTACAGTCACACGCTTGTGCCACGACAGACCTCAATTTTTTCTCCATAACTTAGAATAACACGTTAAATATTAAAAAGATAATTTTTACAATTATTTTTAATATGTATTTTTATTATATTGCAAGCTCAAGCTGTATACATAACTTAGAAACCTTAATACTAAGACACTTTCTTCATATTATAATACTTTTGTCCTGTCCGTTTTTATTTTTTTAAGAAACATTCTCATAATTCTTATTTAAGAATTTCAACTTTCTTAAACTATTTTCTTGCCTGTGTTTCTTTTGCCATAAAGTCAGTAACGGAAACTAAAGAATTAAGCTTAAAGAATTTCATGTAAAAATTTACATTCAATGCTTATATATGCAAGATTCCTTTGTGCGCAACAAACGGATATTTAACGTATTTTTTTAATTACAATAGGGAGCCACCACAGAGTTTTATAATCCTCCATAATAAATTGTGGACTGAACCAAGCTGATGCAAGTAAAAAGTGATTTAATTATCTTAGTTCATTATGCTTTTAGAATACCAGATAGCGAGGTGTCTACCCTGAGAGGGCAAGCCAGCCCACGCTGTGATTAAGTTTTATACATTTTCTAAAATAAATTCATAAATTAATTTCAAAGTATAAAAAAACATTGTATGGAAATGTATCGGTAATTTCAGCCTGCAATAAACGTATAAATATTCAAGTACAAAATAAAATACAATGAAACATTTCATCAATTATGACATTCCACATCTACTTAATCGATTCAAAACCTCTGAACTTCATCATAAACTGATTTGATGCTAAAACCTAAATAAGATTATAAAGTCCGTAACAAAAAGCGATCGTATGCAGGAGCTCATCAAGTCTCTATTAGGGGTAATGCAAGCGACAGCGCGGGGCTCATTTAGTTACATTGAACTGAAATTAAAAACGACGAGGGCGAGTAGAAGCCTAATAAAGGAGTGGCCTTCGCTGGAAAATCGTAAAAACGTTCCGTGTTTGGAAAGCTTACGTAATATAATACATGTATTAGCGTAAAATTTATTTTTACGCTAATACATATATTCAGTACAAAGTTTTTTTTTTACTAGTTAACTATTGTATCGGATGAATTATATAAAAACTTTTTAATGTATGAATTTATTTATTTCGATCCACAAGGATATATTTAAGCAAATAACTATATAATATGAAATAGTAATCATTCTGATATCACGTCTAAGCAGGGCCGTCAGCAATATTAGCATAATATTGAGTGAGCTAAAGTACAAGCGATTACGATGCTTGCGAACGTCATCTGCCAGGACGCTGCATTATATTGCTATATGAGATACTAACGACGCAACCCGGCGTGTCTTTATAATAAATAAAGCAAATAAAACGATAAATATGTATCATATGTGTATTTTACTTTTGGCTCGTCCGCAATATCCCAGGCACTGCTCTGAGCCCACACCGTGAGTCCAAGGAATGCTAAGTAGTTTTTCCTTTCACTTTGGAGTCGATTAACGATTTTGAAATAAAGTCTTTTAGCACTAAATTTCCTCTGCCCAGTTGCTATGCTGCAAAAATGTGAAGCTGCAATAAAGTACCAGTATATACTATTACTTTATTGCAGCTTCACTTTTCATTTTTTGAATTCAGAGCAAATTTGACGTTTAAAAAAAATTGTATTGCTATTATATTAATTAATGCTCCAGTTGGAGCGTTAGTTGAAAAAAATGAAATTCATTTACATTTTTGTGTCTAATTTGAGATATAGTTAACTAAATTTCTATGTTAAATTAATAAATGAAAAATATTTTACGGAAATCATTAAATATTTTCGCGTTTTGTCACACCACAATTTTCAGATACTGCGTCTTGAGAAGCGGAACTCAAAGTTGCTTTTTGTGGACAACCAGCAACTTTGAGAAGAAGAAGAAAATCCAGCGATTTAAATTAGGCTGAAAACAATATATACCTATCTTCTCAAGACTAGGGTGCTGGATAAAGGTGCTGGAGCACCTATATTGAGCAAAGAAATAAAATATCATTCCCTGAGTGGAAATAAAGTCCAAATTATGATTCTGTTGTAAACTTAATCTTATATTCTTTTTTCAGCCTAATTCACTGGATTTGAATTATACCTACTGAACCAACATATTTTTCAGTACATAAAATATTACTCTAAATATATATACAGTATAGTACATATAAAAAAATATTTTTACTATTTTTAAAGTGTTAATCCACACTTATACGTTTTTAAAATTTAGTAAAAAAATATTTCTTTTACCTCGCTACTCAACGCTAATCACGCGAGAACTATTCAGACACTTCAAGCTAATATAGCTCTCACTCGATTATAGAGTATTAGTAGCCGTCTCAATGACCTGGTAAGTGGTGACTGCGGGAGTGTTATCAATCATTTGATGAACTGGATGCGTAATTTGAATCGACTATCAATATATAAAATATATTAAGTATATATAAAGTACATTGAACGAACATAATACGAGGCTATTACTTTAATATGTTTTGTAAGTTGAATGTGCTGTAAGTTGTTAAATCTTTAAATACGACGGTTTCTATAGGCTTCCAAACACGCAAGTAAAACTTATAAGAGTATGTATACTACTACATAAGTAATTCAGTTTCATATTTAAATTATTATCTTTGGGTTTAAATATATATTCAAAATTCGACAACAAATTCTTAAAATCGGTTTAGTAGTTTTTTAACATTTATATCATCAAATAAGATATTTATTCTTTAAATATATTTCTATGATGTTTTGAATGCTATATAAGATAATGTTTTGGAAATGTTGCAAAAAAAAACATATTTTAAACCCCTACCTCCCACTTGAAACCATAACCACATTGTGCAGAATCAGTACTTCAATTAGACACGGCCACGTGACCATAAAAATGAAAGTTTATATAATATTGCTTCTGATTTCATAAATTAAAACTAGGCTTAAATTAAAACTAGACTCAGTAACAATGAAATTTAAAAATCCATAATAGTAAAAAAATAATCTTTAGTGATCTTACCATAGAATAAGGAATGTTTGATATAAGTCACTTTATATTTAGGATTGCATACAATATTGAAAGAATTTGTTCCACCTTTTGTCTCAGTAAAGTGAGAACTGTTCAGACATCTCGAGCTAATAGAGCTCAGTCGATTATAGGCAATTAGTGACCGTCTCAAACTCAATACAGAGCTTACAGGTAGTAGACTGCGGGAGTCTCATTTACCAAGATGCGGCTTCAACGAATTGACGCTTTGTCTTTTGAGAAGCTTTCCTTAGCGTTGAATAACACTTTAAAAATAGTAAAAAGCTCACTTTAACTGAGAAGTCTGTGAATGGCGACGTACAATTGCTTAGTTAGTACTCTTTATAAGAGTAGGTTTTATGGAGAATACTTTGAAATTATCTCGAGGCAGTAGGAGAGTGGTTTTTTTTTTTAAACACATAAGTAGGTATTCAGATCCACGCTTTTCCCAACAGCAAAGTAGGGAGAGAAATGTATTGTTAAGACACTGGTCATAAGTTGTATTAAAATAATGTTTAAAAGGCTATTATTATAAAAACTATTATATTTAATACCAACACTATATAGAAACAGTTTATATAAATTAAATTTATAATGTAATATTCTAATACAAAAAAATATATATATTTATCAAATATGTATTTTTAATTTAATTATGTAAATCTTTTTTAATTTAAAATTAATAAAATTAGGCAAACTCATTTAAAAGTCAAAATTTTAATAAAATCTCCCTTAATTCACTCTAATTGAAAGTAATACTTGGTATAGTCGTAAACCTGTAGTAAGTATGGTATAATTCAAATACTTAACTCTTGTCAGTTCTCTTACTCGTAACAACTTCGTCGCTGAAGTTTGTTCTGACGCGGAAGCTCAAGTTAGCATTCTTGTCCTTTGAAAATAGTTTCTCAAAACGTGGAAAAACACTGGGCAATCTAAAAGTTGAAATTTTAAAGCTTTAAAGTTAAATTAAGTTTGTTGTAAATTAAAAGTTACCAAGCGGAACAAACGCTTTTTGTACTAATATTATTTAAGAAAGATAGCTTGGTTTTTTATAAATATAAAATACACTTATATACATATATATATATATATATATATATATATATATATATATATATATATATATATATATATATATATATATATATATATATATATATATATATATATATATATATATATATATATATATA
>DWMZ01000443.1:0-22839 GCA_018249855.1 Eueides tales michaeli | reverse complement strand
TATATATATATATATATATATATATATATATATATATATATATATATATATATATATATATATATATATATATATATATATATATATATATATATATATATATATATATATATATATATATTATGCAGAAGGACTTAGGAATACAGTGTTAAGACATTTCGTTACCATTAAGACACTGCTATCTCTCTTACAGACAATCAATATATTTTAATATAAAAAAACAAATGGATGAAATATAACATTTTTTTTCTTCAATATAATTAGAAAACACGAGGCTAATTAACCTGGAAAGTTAAATAAAAGTCTCTTGTGCGAAGTAGCATGTTCTTTTACCCATATCACCGGCACGTGCAAAAACAATAGTCCATTCTCCAAATTATGAATTTCATTTCAAAATAATAAGCCACTTAGAAATATATATACAAGAAAATATTATACAATCTTATAGTATATTAATAATATCAGTTCGTTAAAATAAGGAACAAACGTGACGGAGCCAAACAATAGGAGAGTCATCCAATTGTGATTAAAAGTTGAATTTTGTAATCCACATTGACATTTCCAACAATATTTACTGTCAAAGCTCTATCAATAGAAACTTATTTAAGCTCCTGTTAACTTGGTAAGGCACTAAGGTACTAAATTATTAATACAACAACAAGAAGACAATGGAATAGATATAAACTTGTAAACAAATTGAAAATCAAGTTTCTTTTAGAACAAGTCCACTGATTTTATAGTTTAAGGCTTCCAAGGAAAGTCTTAGTGTATATGGATTTGATAGGATATTTTTTAAAACTATACTTACCTTTTTCACAACTGTAGAGTAAGAGAATGATCAGTCTGCATTCTATATATATATATATATATATATATATATATATATATATATATATATATATATATATATATATATATATATATATATATATATATTACTCACTCAGTATCACACTATATACCACTCATGGCAGGGCCCCGTATATAGTTCAATCCTTACTCGAGTTCGACCCTCACATAATACCATTTCTTCACTCTGGTAACAAGGCAAAGCACGCCAATGGGTTCCGCCACTCAACACGCAATGCCTCAACTTCGACAGAATCTGGGGAATTGGACCTACCCTGTCACCTGTTGATTACAATTTTAAATGGACAATTTTGAACCAAATTAAACTTAAGTTGCAGTATTATTTTTTTAGAAAGAAAATAATTACTCAATTATTAAATTGATGAAAATTTTAATTACACCAATCAACACGCAATGCCTTGAATTCGGCGGAAAGCGGGGAACGAAAGTGGAACGGCGTGTCTTAACACTAGGTTCCCAAGTTCCCTTTGCCTACCCTGCCATATGCGGGATACAGCGTGTAGCTGAGTGAGAGTAATTATTGAAATAAATCTTTATTGAACGAAGGCAGCTTATGAAATTCTCATGCACAAAACAATATGTTTACGGAGCGTGCAAAATATTTTCACTCGTTTTATAATTCTGATTAAATATATACTGACTATTTTGTGAAATAAACATTGATTTCAACTTTGTATCGATAGCGAAAGAGTAAATTATTGAATAAAACTATTTTTCATCTCTTCTTCATCTCTTTGGAAATTGTCCTAGAGACGCGAATTTAAATCCAGTTACGTTCAACTTCTTATGCGTTTTAAAATTCAGTATATTATTTGTGAAATAACACTTTAAAAGTAGTAATAATTTTAATATGTTATTTAAAAAAAACCTCAATAACATTATTGTTAAATGTGTATGTGTCAAAGTTAATTAAGGTATTTTTTTTATTTTTTTTTTGTACACTATACTATACTGTTTAAATAAAGCAATCCTAGGTAGTAGGCCAGTGTTAAGATACCGTTACCATTTAGACACTCCGTTCCCAACTTTCCGCTAAATTCCTAAGGTTGATAGCGTGTTGAGTGGTGTATGAATCAGTGATAACACAATACACCCATAATCAGTATAACACCGTCACATACAAAGACAAAAGCACAAATTCTCACAGACGCAAAAACTCTCTTCGGTTTTCGCCCGTCATTCCCTTTAGTCTAAAGTTAGTTAACTGAGGCATGCATGCCCAAGAACGGGTGACAAATACTAATTTGCGTCGAAAACTTCCAATCTTGCTAAACTACGCAATAATTTGACAACTTCAAACTATCATTTAGATACTCGTGACTCTGAGCAGATGGTGCAAGTACTGAGCAAATAAAGCCTGCTAATACTTCGCCAGTATTAAGTCAGTATGTTATAGCTATACTTATAATAAATCTGTAACCGATCGCTGTCTGTACATGGAAGATATAGAAAGTAGTTGAAATTAGGAAAAAAATAGTCTAAATTAAGCGGGCGAAGCCGCGAGGCGGCGCTAGTAATAACTAAAATTGTTTGAATTGCAGCTTATTTTAAGCGTTAGCTTAGAATAAGAAGATATATACAGCAAATTTAAGGAGTGCAATTTTTTTTTTTTTAAATTCGTCCTGCAAAAGTAAAATAACAAACACACGTACACTAAGCACTATACTTTAATAATGTTTTCATTTAAATTATATTATAAATAATCCATTAAATTAAAAAAGAACGCTCCACTGAAAAGAACTATTTCATAGTTGAACACGAAAAATAATGACAAAGTTTCAAACAGGCTCGCGAAATATTGATGATTTCATTAATTTGAATAAAAGCGTATGAATAAACAGTATTCAGTGTGTTTTGTTACGATATGCATTTTGCAAGCCGTTTCGTTTTACATTGTATGCGGAACAATGATGGCCGAATGCTTTAAATGAACTTTATTGAATTATACAGTGGGAATGCGAATGTTTCAAATTTCACTATTATATAGAGAACAATAAATTAAAGATAAACATGTTACACCCACTGTATGTACGAGAAATAAAAATATCATCTTGGAACAGTAAATGTAAGGCTTTTACGATACATATATCAAAAAAGAATGTTATAAATATAATCCTAGGTTTTTCTTTTTATATACTTTTTGGTATTTGTATTGTAACTTTTATGTGTTATCAAACAGTAAATAAAAATTGTATACGCGACATGTTGTAGATTCAATCCCTACTCGAGGAAATTATTGATATTTTCATTTTTTTTGCTCTGCTAACAAGACAAAGTGCTGCGCCACTAAAAACGTAATGCCTCAAATTCGGCGGAAAGTAGTAAGTGAAATGTCTTAACAATAGATTCCTATGATCTACCTTGCTATTTGCGTAGATACAGTGTAAAGCTGCAAAAGAAGAAAAAAATGAAAGCGTAAAAAAATATTTTTTGACTTTCAAGCTTTAAGTAGGGTAGTTGGAGATAACGGAGCGCCAAACGCTACAAACAGTATTTGCATGTCTCTTTTGATTATTATGCATTTTTAATTTAAATTTTAGTCCTCACTTGCGCCAAATTTAATTTACGTTCACGAAAAGTATTTATAGATTTTGAAAATGCAGCAAAAACGATGCATAAAAGTTCATATCTTTTGATTGCTTCGACTTAGATTTTTTTTCTGTGCTTAAAAAGACAGTGATCTTGAATATTGGATATAAAACAATATCAGAATTATATACAATACAATAATAAAGCAAAAGCGCGGCGTTGAGTTCCGCTACTTAACACGCAATGCCTCAAATTCGGCGGAAGTGGAACGGAGTGTCTTAACACTTTCCGGTTCCCGGGTTCCCTCTGCCTTTAATGCCTCGTGCAGGATACAGCGTGAAGCTAAAAAAAAATTATATACATTTTTACCAAAGAGAAATGATGATGCAGAGAGAAATTCGTGGTCTTCTCGATCTTTTCGTTTCTACTAGGGTGAGGAGAAGTAGTCATTAATAACAAAGACCAAGGTCAAGGAGATTCCGTTCCGTTACCCACTTTCCGCGGAAAGATTGGCAGAACTCAACGCCGCACTGTGCCTTGTTACCAGAGCGAAGAAATGAAAACATATAATTTTCATTTAAAAATACTATATATTTCAATTCTTCGAGTGGCCATCGAATCCGTTGTTTACAGTCACATACTTGTGCCGATACCCCACGACAGGCTTCTATATAGTTTTAAAAAAAAAAACGGTACATTATTCCATTCTACACGAGGCCAGAGTGTTTTAAAACGACAAAATTTATAAATTCATTTATTTAATTGGTCATTGTCTTAAAGTAAATAAATTACGAACTTCCGTGATGATCGCTCCGGCTTTTTGAATATTGAATTTGATATCGTTAGCTCCGTTAGAATGATTAGTGTGAAATTCTATGACAAGTAATTTTTGGGTGAAAGGAGCTCAATGAAAGCTTCTTGCATCGATATTCATAGAAAATGCAGAAAAAGTCGTATTTTTTGATGGTAGGTATCGAATATCTGGAAATTTTATATTAATTTTAAATTATACCTTGGTAATCTGAAGATAATCGGTCTCTGACAGACGAAAGGTCCGATAATTACAACAAAGTATTCCTCCTAAGAGTTTTGATTTTTTCTTTTATTTATACGGAACCCTAAAAAATACATTCCTATGTTTTTTTCCATTGCTCACTTTTAATTTCTTTTTGTTACTACAATAATAAAGATTGTACCATACCCCTTATCTTAAAGCACGTAAGATCGTCATACTTGCACGTGATCTGTCTCTAATTATATGTCTACCTCTTCGAAATATGGATTAAGGACTATGAAGAAGAAAATGAAATTAAAGTTGAAAAAATCGAAATAATATATTATTATTTTTATTAATAAACTGTTATAGAAATATTTATTTTCTACTATGTCAATTTAAATAATAACTACCCTAAGTAGTATGATATAAGAAATCTTTAATTTTTTTTTCATTTAGTTCATAATATTTGAAAATGTACAACAGAATACATTATTATCAAAAAATAACACAAAAAAAAATCAACACCGACGGGGAAATAAGCGCAAATTGCGTTGCCATTGAACCCTCTTGTAGGGGCTAAGTATTTTTTGTAAATAATAAATACGACAAGTTGCAGAGTGTAGAACCGAAAGTTCCGTAGAACGATTAGCATCACAATGAAGTACAATTTTCCTTGCCGAGTCACTTGCTTGAGAACATTTTTGCTGATTTTAAGGAAAAATTGTTTTTGAAATTGTGTTTGTCGTCGTACTTCACACACAATAGCGTAACGCCTTCTCTTTAAAATTTTTCCATTTTTATCTACAAACCCATGAATTTTAAACATAACACGTAGTATATATGCACATAAATTTTTATGTAAAGCTATAGTTGTTTTATGACTTCCTTTTCATATTATGGCGTAAGCAAAATATGAAATGGCAGTTAGTTTAAATAACGCATTAGCGTATTTATTTAATTTAGTCTGATTTATTTTACTACCCCTATAAAATTAAAGTGGAATAGTATGTACAATTGAATATTTCCCAACTTTTAAAATTATTATTGAGGCAGAGTTAATTTTGGAACCTAGTGTTAAAAATTTCCGTTCCACTTCCGTTCCCCACTTTCCGGCTAATTTGAGGCATTGCGTGTTAAGTGGTGGAACTCAACGCCGCGTTTTGCCTTATAACCAGAGCGAAGAAATGAAACAATAAATATTTAAACAGAAAATATTAAATATTTATTTCCTCGAGAGGGAATCGAACCCACAACCTGTCGGTTACAGTCACACGCCTGTGCCACTAGGCCATCACAGGCCTAAAATTTTGATACTTTATTATATCGTAAGAAACAAAAAAATAATAATTAATTAAAGCCAAATAAAATAGAGATGAATAAAATCGTTGAAACATATTCTATTATAGAGCAAGCTGACATTCTTTGCGAACCAAATAACGCCTAGTCTTGCGATCTATGCGATGTGCCTTGAAATAGATTACTTGAACAACTGAAATATTTTTGTTATAACATCTTAAATTTACAATATAAGTTTTTAATTTTAATCACTTACAATCACACCCTTGTGCCCTGTGCCATGACAGGCCTTAAACAAAACATGCTTTACCACAATCCCAATTTTTATTTGATATTAAAAACTTGTCCTCTGTGGCACCACTCCACATACAATACTTGAATACGCTCAGAGAAAGTGGCTTAATACTAAGTTATTTTTGGATATTCGGGTAAATGCGAGAAAAACGAGATTATTAGTAGAGAGTACCAGGGATAGTAGCGATACTCTGTTTTATACCGTTCCCCACTTTCTGCGGAGTTATAGAGACATTGTGCGTGGAGAGATGGAGAGGTGAAACGCCGTGCTTTGCCACTTTACCAGTGCGACGAAATGAAAACATGCACTATCTTATTACCTTAAGTGGGGGTCGAACCCAAAACTTATGGTGTTTGCAGTCGCTCGTATGTACCTCAGCGTTATGGCAGGTCCCACGTACATCAGTTATTGATTGTAATTGCTGATTTATTGTCGTTAAGTAGATTTTCCGTAATGACAAGAAACGTTCCATTACTCAAAAATAGGGAACCCTTACAGAACTACGCTATTGTAAGTTTGTCTGTTAGTGTTTGTCAATGACATGACACAATATTTATGTCTATAGTTAGTTATAACAAAAAAAAAGAGAAGAAGAGGCTTCTAAATGTACGTTGTCAAAAGATACTAGCATCGTTTTTTATTGCATCTTGTATAAAAATTGCCGCACAATCAAAACTTATATGAAATGTTATAAAAAATAAGAATTTACAATAGCAATTTTTTTAAAAAAAAGTCGAATAATGGACATTCATAAAAAAATAATACAAACTTTATAATAAGTTAATTTCATGCAAAATGAAATATTTAATTTTGAGAACTTAATAAAAAAGCTCGGTTTACCTATAGTCCTGAAATTAGTACGGAACCCGCATTAAATGAATCCGACTTGCACTTAACCGATTTTTATTTACCTACAATTTATATACACATTTGCTCTTTTACCATTTGTGATATTTCTTAACATTCAATGTTGTTGATTGTTTTTAATATTGTCATATTTATTTACATTTTCTTGAAAATTTCATTCTAAGAAATCAAGTTTCCCCTTAAAGGTCTTGCGTGGGAGGGCAACAACAAGATATACTCTATTAAGGAAATTATTCATATAACTAATGTGATAATTCAGGCTTGTATCCATTTCCTTTATTAATAATTGCTGAAATATATGTTTTTGCGTAGGCAGAAAGGCCAAGTTTCAATATCTATAGTTCTTTTATATTTTCCGCCACTCAACACGCAATGCCTCAAATACGGTGGAAAGTGGGGAACGGAAGTGGAACGGAGTGTCTTAACACTAGGTTCCCAAGTTCCCTTTGCTTATCCTGCCATGTGCGGGATACAGCGTGAAGCTGAGTCGAATCTATTTTTGTACTCTACTTATTTGAATATTAAAAATATTATTTAAGACATTTGTCAAAATATATAGCGTTATCAGAAGAGTGCAGAAGCACTTGCAGTTCAAATTATATAGGAAAAGATTTTAAGTCATCATGTATTGAGATTCATTATTGCCTTTTTCTACAATATTAAAATATTTAAATTACCTAATCTATATTATAATAAAACGGTAAAATCGTGTCTGTACATTGAATTTATATACGAAAAAATAATGTAGGGGAGGCTTAAAATTTTTAGAAATTTTGTCTATCTGCTTGTCTGTTTGTACGAGCACATCTTCTAAACTACTGGACTGATTTCAATGATTTTTTTTCTTTTGTATAGCTATTTGGTCTGGGTAGTACAAAGGCTATATTTGATCTCGAATACTTCCACACCTCATACAGAACAGCAAGCATGCGTCCATAACAAAGAAGTTATAGAGGGTAATGAGCAGTTTACAATAAGATATTAGTATAATGTTTGCCTAGGAGAAGTTATTATGCTCAGTTAAGTTTTAATTGTCGGCTGTCATCAAAAACTATCTAATGTATATGAAATATCAAGTATAACGAACAAATTGAAATATTTTTTTAATAATTAATTTTATTTAATATTTTATTAAGCATACAAAATAAACAGAATATTTTAATCAAAATTTCAATTATAAGTACATGCACTGTATCGTGTTATATCGATATCGCATAAGATTAAAATCCTGTATGGCTTCCTACTTTGATTACACTGTCGGTTTAATATAATGGTTCGATGTACTTTATTTTGCCATACATACACTAATTAAATTTATTTTTAATATATTCATGATATAAAAGCAAGTATTACGTTATTTTTTATGATTCCTTGTGTGAAAAGAAAAAATCATTACAAGCCGGATCGGGTCCGGCTTACTCATTCATGGTGTCGTAAGAAGGGAAGTGGGTACGTATGGAAGATAAAACAACACTACTTGCCATTTGTATTTAAAACCTTAATGACATTTACCACTGCAAATAATACTGGGCCGTGGCGTCCATCCCAAATTCTTTCCTGGAATACGATTGTGGTACTTAAAGTACATTTCATCCTAGGAGGGCAGGACCAGCACCTCCTGTGCCACAGAATCGCTCCGCGGCAGCCCCTGCCATGCTTAATGTGAACCATTACAACACAAAGGGTCTAACTCTAATCTAAATGCCGTCCAGATGCACCGTTGGTTTTATTATTCCTGACAGAGATTCAGATTGCCCGACGAAAAGACACAGCCTACTCCATTTTAATATAGCGCATAACACCGGGGTAGCTGTTTTCGTAAGGAAGGACTCAAAGTTTTGTTGTCATATCAATTTTGGTTGACGTGATCTGTTAACTTATTGGCTATATACTTATGCACTGATCTTGAAGAAAGACAAAGATCCCGATCAAAAAAAAGTTACCTTCTCTCAAAAGTGATGGAGTAATACTAAGCAGTATTGAAAGTAAGCGAGTAATAAAATCAAATAAGAGGGCAGTTAGACTTGACATGGCTAGGACTTCAATCGAGGGTAACAAGTGGCGTTCTTTGCAAAACTTCCAGCTTACGGGCTTTCTGAGAATGTATGGAAGTGTATATAGCTCTCACTGGACGCAGCATCAACCAGAGGACGTAAAATCAAAAAGGCCCATGTGTGCAGGAATCCCCAAAGGCTGCGTGCAGTCCCCTGCACTATTTTTCCTGCATATCAATTACGTGTTAGAAGATCCTAGCATTCATTGCTACGTAGACAATAGCACAGTGAACGCTGTATACTCCGGCGTTGCAGGTCTTTCTCGGGAAAGAACTGACCAGTGCCATAATAGATTATGTGGAGACAACTCTCGAAATTTCCTTATAGGATGGAAGGATGTAAATTTAGTTCATTTCCTAGAATTCCCCGTATTTCAAAATACTACACTACTGTTTCAAGTGACTGCCAGTTTCGCAAGCATCTGGAAAGCAAGACCAAGTTGGCTTCTAAGAAGCTGGGCATCATCACCGAAGCGAGGCGAGGAGTCATGGCTGGATCTCGGGTTCGAGATATAATTCAAATATATAATGTAGCACAGTTATATATTTCATATAAATGTACATAACATTTATATTAAATATTTGATTTCGTTTAATTTCACTACACTAAATATTAAACGTTATTACATTTCATTTCGAATAATATTTAGAAATAACCTAAAATATCTTAGAATTAACTGTTTTTATAAAAAACCGAATCTATAGTGAAATTATCTTTAACTAAACTGGTCATTAACTGCATATCCAAGAGTATAATGTTAATTTTTAGAGGAAAGCTCACTTTGATGAAAAAAATGAATAATTTTACCAACGCAATAAATATCTAAAAACCGAAAGCGGAACATTCAAAGAGAATTTGCATGAGAGTCATCGCGAGAGCAAATTATCCGGACGCACTTTGTTGCACGTACGAATATTGTTCTTTCGTACGCCACAGAGTATATACAGCTTTGTCGTGTGATTTTGAACTGTGAAGGTTCCGCTATTATATTGCTACTGCAAAATAATCTAATCTTAATTTATTAAATCAAAATAATGTAAAATTATTAAATATATTATTTGTGGTTGATCTTTTTCTATGAATTAATGCCTTTTAAACGCGTTCACTTAGCGCAAAAATATTTCTGGCTCTTATTGTAGGAATTGTAAGATGTTATTACCTAGAAAAATATCAATTTCTTTTTACCACACAAATAATCGTTGGTATACATAAAAAAACTCGTGTTATTTAATTGGGAAATCAAAAATTACAGCTGGAAATAAATTAAATATTTTTTGGCCTACACTAATATATGTAAAAGCTTACAAATATATAACATTTGCCACAACTTCTTACTACTATAAGAGTATATACTGAAGTAAATACAATTTTGTAACAAGATCGTAGAATGTCTTTATTTTAGCTATAAACACGTTTAACTAAACGAGTGCTTCAAGATAGACATTTTACAAATGCCACTTCTCCATTAGTACATCAACAGAGGCACACCATTGTGCTTTTGTCCATACAATTTATGTAAAATGGTGAAGCTGACATTTCCGCCGATTGTGTGCTAAGGCGGAAGCATAAAGGACCTACCGTATACGGTGCCATGTACGTAATCGTGGCACCGCGGTAATCTCCTGCACTTTTGTGCCAGTGTAATCTGAAATCGATAAGTACTGGCTGCTGCGGTTTGATCTCTATTCCGAAAGTATTTACCTGGTTGTGTAGATAGGTTAATATGACTGTTTTTGGTGGATCGTTGGAAATGCTGTGTTTTTTTTATTTCTGGCTTTATTCTAGATTTTTTTTTGTATATGTGAGTTTATATTGTGAATACCGTTTACAAATATTTTCGTTAGTTTCACGCTGTACCACGCACATGGCGGGGTGAGAGAACTTGGAAATTTAGTGTTAAGACCTCCGTCCGTACCCCATTGCTTGCCGAATTTGTGGCATTGCGTGTTGAGTTGCAGAACACAACGCCGCGCTTTATCTTATCCATTTGAAAATATTAAACATATTACTTCTTGGTGTTGGTATCGAACCCACAGCCTCTCGTTTACAGCCACACGCTCGTGCCCCTGCGCTACGACAGGCTAAAAGTAAAAAAAACGAATACAAAATATAAAATATAATAAACTCACCTTGTATTTAAATAAAAATAACATCTTCAAATATTAAAACGTACAGGAAAAATTGAAATCCAACGTCAAAATAAACTGTGTAAACAAAAGTTTATAAGAGTCGTCACAGAAAAGGCACATAACACTGAAAAGAACTATGTTTAAAAGAATATCTTGACACAGTCAATATTTGTGGAACTCGCTGCCGAAAAATAGGTGTTGCCTAGACTGTAATGAGAAAAGTTGGACGGTAAATATGGAATACTTAACATGTTTGAAAAGAAATAACAAAGATAAACATAAAAAGGCAACGATTTCAATTTCTTTTTTTTTTTTGTTCATGTTCTGGCCTGTATTGTAATATTGTTAGAGTTTTAAAGCTTTAAACTTGGTAAAAGGAGAATTTTGGTAGAAATTTGGGGAACAATGGACAAGTTTTTTAGTGTTACTCAAATATTATTGAGTATGAGCATAGTGAGTTTATGTAGTATAGTTTAGGTTTTAATTTCTATAGACTAGGTCCTAGTCTATGTATTACAGATATAAATTAACTATGGAAAAATTGTAATACATTTTTCTTTATTTGCATTGTAAGTTTTGCCTTGGTGCCAAATTTCATTACTTTACGCCCACTGAAAGGCCTCTTTTGTTTATTACATATAGATAAATAAGTCGCTAGTTATAATATACAATTTTTATACTATAAGTACATATTTTTTCCACACATTAAATATATCGAAATATAATTTTAAAATTAAAAAAAATCTATTAAATTTGGAAAATTTTAAAAATCAATAATTAAGAAATAATAAGTACGAATCTGAAATCAAAAATAACTTACAATAGCCTGATTTGTCTCAACTAGAAGGAGAAGATCACCGCCTATTTACTAAACAAAATAATATAGCGCATATATATGGGCTTGTGAATTGTTTCTTGTAGGTATAGAATACTGTAATCTATACTCAATCAATTTGAATTTAATAAAATTACCTATTTTATTTTTTTCCGCTGTATCCCGCACATGAAGCGGGAGGGGAGGCTGGAGGGAACTTGGGAACCTAGTGTTAAGGCACTCCGTTCCACATCCGTTCCCTACTTTCCGGCAAATTTAAGGCATCAAGACATTGCGTGCTGAGTGGCGGCACTCAACGCCGTGCTTTGCCTTGGTACCAGAGCGAAGAAATGTAAACATTAAGCATTTAATTTACTCAGGTGGGGATGCCCCTACGCCAGGACTGGCCTCAATAAGTAAATTAGTGTTTTAAATATTTTTTATTAATATTTTCAGTTCGTTATGGTAACAGGGCAAAGCACAGTATTGAGTTACGTTAAGCAATGCCTCAAATTTAGTGAAAAGTACGGAAAGGAATGGAGGGTCTTAATACTAGGTTCCCAAGTTCCCTCTGGCTACCCTATCATGTGTGGGTTACAGCGTGAACAAAAAATAGTTTTATTAGATAGAATTTCTTATTTCATTTTATGTCTAGCAATATTTCTTCTTTTCCACAAGAAGTTTCTTTATAAATAATGATATTTATGTTATTTTCTATTTACATAAAATGGGGAAAATAGCGCTTCAGAGCTTCACAGAGGATCGTGAAAGCACTCAAATGTGTTTGCTCTAAATACTATAACCAGTGTACGTATTACAATATAGGTCAAATATTTACGGGCAGGCGAATAAAAATAATTGTCAGATTACACAAATATTAAAAAGTAAGTTTTTCATTATACGAATTGCTGAAAAATTCAAATTAATTACCGCTTTTTGAATATTTAGTTTAAAAGATAATTTAAAAATTTGCTTTTTTTCATTTAATTTTGTTGAGAATATTTTTTTGTTTATTTTTGCTAGTTAAAAAGTTGTGATAAAATAATTTCTTTTTTTTTTAAATTGTGACATTAATATAGCAAGGCTTAACCGGAAGTTCATAAATTTTATTGATTTCATTAATATATTTGTGTATAGTATGAATATATACAGTACATCGACGTTTAAAAAAAAAAATTGCTACACACTGTATTCCGTACATGGCAGGCTGAGAAAACTTGGGAACCTAGTGCTAAAACACTCCGTCCCGTTCTCCACTTTTCACCGAAGTTTGAGACACTGCGTGTTGAGTAGCGGAACTCAACGTCACGCTTTACATTGTTATCAGAGCGGAGAAATGAAAAAGAAATAGATATTTAATATGAAAATATGTCTTTCTGTCTTTCATTTTCTCGAGTGGGGATCGAACCCACAACCTATCGCGCTTGCGCCACGACAGGCCTCATACCATATAACAATACTCAATACAAAATCCAACAAAGTTCGTATCTATGTAAAAGTATTACCAAAACAAACTAAACTATTACAACACAAGGTAACATTTATAAGCACTAACCGTTCGTACCCCGACGGTGGTCAGACGTGACCGTACTATGGAACCACAGAGGCTTTATTTGTTTTTTTTTTATTACCGCATCCATATTTCAGGACTACCAACAATATGGGAGCTAACACTGAGCGTGCGTGAAGGGAAAGATGATGTTCTGTTCAATATTCTCAACAATATTCACTAGATGATGAAACAAGGTCATATCAAACGATTAGTTTAGTTTTCTATAGAATTTTCTTAGATTTCTTACTTAAGTAATAATTTCTCAGCTTTACGCTACAGGACGGATAGGCAGGGGGAACTTGGGAACCTGGTGTTACGCCGAATTTGAGATATTGAGTGTTAAGTGGCGTAACTCAACACCGTGCTTTAACTTAATACCGGAGCGGAGAAATGAAAACATTTTTTTTTCATTTCCTCGAGTGAGGATCGAATTTACAACCTGTCACAATTGAACCCCAGCACCACGACAGGCCACTAGTAATACTACAAGATTCAACCAAGTCTATATCTATATAAAAACGCTAAGCACGCTTATTTTATTCATCCTACACATGCCACGGTAGGCAGAGGGAACTTGGGAACCTATTATTGTGACACTCCGTTTCTTTCCCCACGTTCCCTCGAATTTGATCGTGCATTGCGTGTTGATCTGCGCAACTCAACACCGCGCTTTGCCTTGTTACCACTTACTTAGACCTTTTACTTAGTAGTAATAATTTAATTATCCTAAAAGTAAAATTGAGAAATGGATGTTGTTGGAGTTCCAGATCCTTGATTTATCTCTATAAAATTCAAGATGTGTAAACGTAAGAAGAGAATAAGACTACCGAATTACACTTAGCCTCACACTTTGTAGAAAAAAATATACACCTTCGAAATTGAGATGTGTCATGATCTTCTATCACTTTTTCTGTTTTTTTCGTATTTCTCTTTAGAATCTGGTAAGAATGAAATATTTTAACACTAAATATAATTTAAATCTTTAAGCTAACACTAAATTAAAGACTTCCGTTAAAGAACAAAAGCTGACGGTAGCTTTTGTTCTTTAACGGAAGTCTTTAATTTTTGTTTGTCTGATATAACTTGTAGTAATATTAGTTGGCGGATTACATAAATAAGGAGTTCTAGAGAATGCCTATGCCTAACGCGTCGAAAGGCTGTGATGATGATGATGATGATGGTGATAAGAATGATGCAGATGGTTCACTATCGTTACCATTTTTATCATCCTCAGATGATAATAATTAATGAATATTTATATTTATAGGAATTTGCTTATATTGAAATAAATATATTTAATGTGTTAGTACTATGAGCAACACAAGCTTTAGGCATTTTGGAGTAATTTATGGGAATTAAAGTTCTTCAACAATCGTCACCAATTACATCGATGTTCATACATATTCAATTAAAGAAAATATTGGGTGTGTGAGAAGCAATTTGCACGTTGTAAATAAATATATTCATTATTATACTTAAAAAACATAGTATATATAAAAAATAAAATAATCATATAAGTCATCAATCATTATCATCATCATCACATAATGTATCATTAGTGATAAGTAAACAATAAATAAAATACTTATCACTATGTAAATAGAGTAAAATTCTGTTAGTAATGTAAGTTTGTTATCTTAAATAATACTCAGGTGCTCTCTTTACCTTATAAACTTACGGTAATATTTTTATTCCTTCACTCTGGTAATAATTTGAGTTCTAACACTCAACACGCAATGCCTCAAGAGTGGAAAGTGCATACTGGAACGGAGTGTATTAACACTAGGTTTCCAAATTCCCCCCGCCTACCCTGCTATGTACGGAATACAGCGAGAATTTAAAAAAAAACATATATACGTTAAAAAACTAGAGATTTTTATAATACTGAAAATAAATCATACAAACGTACATTCTGTTTTTATTATACATAACGACCGCCCAAGAATGGGGTCAATTAGAGGCAAGCTATATAGGACTCTCGTAATACGGATATTGTTGATTAAGTTATAAACTATTGTAAGGCAAAATTTCCTTGAGCTTAAATTATTTAAAACTTTTGAAATACAAAGATATATAATTTTATAAAACTGTATGATAAACTATTAAGAAGTATAGTAAGTATTTGTAAAAACATTGTTGTTACTACAATATTTCAAAACTTCATTACAGTAATAGTATCAAAATAATTTAAAAAATATAAGTTTTGTGTTTGTGTGTTTCACACACAGACGTGTGTATATTTGTGTGTGTGTGTCTATGTGTGTGTGTGTGTGTGTGTTTGTGGATGGATGCGTATGTGTGTGTGTGTGTGTGGGAGCGTTGTAAAAGATGCCTATCGTGACGCATGCTACTATATACGCGACAGGTTGTGGCTTCGATCCCCACTCGCTGAAATATTATAATTTTATCATTTTTTCGAAATAGTTAAAAAGCAAACCGCGGCGTTGAGCTCCGCCACTACAAAGTCAAGAAAACCAAAAGTTTTGTGATATCCGTAGCAATAAAGACGGGAGACAAATATCTATGGAAAACACATATTTTTCTTATATGTTACTAAAATTTAGCCCTAGAATGAATTCTTGTATATTCACTAAACTACATATACTTGTCTCAAAAAAGTTTTGGTACATATTTCTTCATGTTTCATCACATTTTATCTATGATTTTTATTACTCTATAGCATTTGTTTCCAAAATGTCTGTATCGCGGTCGACCCCAGTGACTTCACTTTTATCGTTCCCAATGGAAAACTTCTATTTAAGAGACAACGATACTCATAACTTTATGTAGACTGGAAACACCAGTACAACCATTAAATATTTTGCAACCTTCTTTATTGCATAATTAAAATAGTTATTATTTCAAAAATATTAATTTCAATTGTAGTAATTTAAAAACGTATAAAAATTTGAACGTAGCACGTTCAGAATTTTATACTTTTTTAAATTACACGTTTTTTAAAATTAGTATTTTACTTTTCTAAGAGTGGATTAACACTTTTAAAATAATAAAAATTGTTTGCAATTCCTTACTTAGAAGTTGATTATATTTAAATTTAATTAATTTGGTTAACAGAAAAAATATATTAAAAATAATTCAGAATTCGTTTCAACAGGAACTCAAGGTCACCAAGATATGAAAATTCAAGTAAACTAAAATATTGAAAAGCGCTATTGAAGTCTGAACTTGACTGTAAGCTCGACAGGTAGTGGGTTCGATACCCACTCGAGGAAAAGAAATATTCAATATTCTCATTTCTTTGGTCTCGGCAAATTTAATTACGGCAATGAATATGCAATGCCTCAATTTCGGCAGAAATAAAAATATATAATATTTCATGACAGACCGTAGTGTTTGGCGCTCCGTTCTCTCTGCGTTCCCCGCTAGGGATATAGCGTGAAGCTAAGTTAAGCTAAGTTCAGCTAAAATAAGCTAAGTTAAACTAAAATAAGCTAAGTTAAGCTAAGTTCAGCTAAGTTAAGCTAAGTTAAGCTTAGTTAAGCTAAGTTAAGCTAAGTTAAGTTAATATTTCATGAAATGAAATTATAAAATATTTCATGAATTGAAAATTCCTCAAATAGATACCGAGCCCACAACCACTTGCCGTGTTACAGTCGAACTATTGTGCCCCAGCGACAATCCAGGCCTCGATAGTCCTATTAACAAGTTGTGCAGTCAAATGTCTGTTGACAAATATGGGATTTTACTGAAATATTCTCGCCGCAATGCCAGGCGTCACTTTAGTCGTTGTCGTGTTCTCGTTTAACTTAAACAAATTGGTTGCAAAAAATATATATATTTAATGTTTGAATTGTTGATATGTTTGAATTTGTGATATAACTCTTATTTACGTATCAGATGATATTTTAGGTTATATTATATACTTTATTATTTTTGGATATACCATTCACCGTATAGTATTTGGATACGGGGAATGACACGGAGTGTCTTAACACTTGGTTTTCAAGTCTTCTGTTTGTCTGTTTGTTTGTTTGTTTGCTTGTCTTTGGGTTTGAACGCGCTAATCTCAGAAACGCTAACCAAGCTTAAATGCAACCTTCCTTCAACATTTAATTGTTTATTTTATTTAAATCGGTTAACAAATAAAACAGTTACGTCAATTTAAAATATTCTGTTCGGAAAATTGTTAAAGTTTTTTTCTTCATTTACCTGAAATTTTGACTTATAAATAAAAATCGCTAGTACAATAAATGCTATCAAATGCGCGTATAACACTTTATATGTTACCAAATAATTAATAAGTACTAAAAATTGTCGCCAGACATTAATTTTTCAGATTTATATATGTTTTTTTAAGTATTAGCGATTAAGATTTTTATATAACGCTCAATATATGGAACCCGTATTGTTCTAGAGGGGATAGTTCATTCTCTGCTAATTGTCAATCGAACAAAATATTAAAACTTTTTTTAGCGAAGTTGTACGCTCGATGGCAAAAATCTACGACACAAGACATTTTTTTTTATATATTTCTGGAAATAGTTTCATTTAAAGAATGTCTTAAGAAATATTTTGTATATTTTAACAACAGAATTGTATTGAATAGAATAAATATGTACACACTGTTTTCCACAAATAGCAGGGTAGGCAGAGGGAACACGTGCCCCTAGTGTTAAGACACTCCGTTCTATTCCTCACTCTCCGCCGAATTAGAGGCATTGGGTAATGACAACTCAACGCCGCGCTTTGCCTTGTTGTCAGTGCGAAGAAATGAAAACATCAAATAATTAATATGAAAATATTAAATATGTAATTTCATTAAGTGGTGATCACACCCACAATATGTCGCATTTACAGCACTTTTCCAAAACATCGTCATGACTTTAGAATTATATGAAAGAAATTTGAAATAAAACGAAAAAAAAAACTTTTATTAATTTGTCGATAATACATATTGATACCTTTAAAGTGAAGCTATTTACTATTTTCCTTTGTTTCCAACAAGTTATTACTCTATTATGACAGTACAGTATTTCAAAAACTTTCATGTATGAGTTTCGTTGTGATAGAAGATTTTTTTGCCGCCGTAAAAAATGACAGACTGTTTGGTGAAGGAAATAATCGCTATGATTACTTCCCTCCGGAAGCTCCGGTCCGCGACGCTGTACGCCTCATTATGATTCTTTGTACGCTAAGAAAATTATTACTTATACATTTTGTTTATGGGGGATTCAGTGGCAGTAATCAGAATAAATTCATCATCAACTCCAAAATTATAAATGTGTTTTAAACGTTTTAAAATGAAACGAAATCAGCTTTAGATAAAATAATTTCTATGAAAAATTGTATTATAGAACCTTTTCATAAAAAACACAGTATTTCTTAGTACTAGTGAGAGCAAACAAGGAAGTAACTTGAGAGTATTATAGAAGTACAATGAGAGCATTGGATGTTGATACACGTGTTGGAAAGGCATCTTCGCGCCTCGTTATTTTTATACTACTTGATTTACTTGTACTCGTTAGTCAATCGAATTATCACACTTTGTATGAACGATAATAACTAAGTGGACTGAGTTTTTTTATAGGGAATAGTATTTTGAAATTTGAAATTTTTACTTTATCAGCTTTAAGCTTTATCCCGTACATGGCAGGTTAGGCAGAGGGAACTTAGTAACCTAGTGATAAGACACTCCGTTCCGTTCCTCATTTTCCGCTGAGTTTGAGGCATTGCGTGTTGAGTGGCGGAACTCAACGCCGCGCCTTCGCAAAGTCACCAGAGCGAAGAAATGAAAATGTTAAATATTTCATTCGAAAATATTTAATACGACGATCGAACCCACAACCTGTCGTTTACAATCACAAGTATGTGGATTTAGGAAATTATTAATGTTATATTTAAATTGATTAAGTCGTTATAACTTTATTTTTAAAGATTTTCTTTCAAGCATTATAAATTTAACTATTTCAACGGACATGTGACGTACGTAATGTAATTTTAGATGAAAAAATGTTAAAAATATTACTTAAACACATGCAAAAATTGGATCGTATTTTATTTTTGCATCTAAAAAAACAAATACCAAGTGAACTGAATAATTTTCTATATAATGATATTTTTGCTTCAAATTTACGTTTTTGTGTAAATATTGAAAATTTTGCTATTCCAAGATATTGAGATTCCGTTACTTAATGATATCTATTATTATATTAGTGGGTGTATTTGGATTGCTTTACTGGGCTTATTACAAGCAAATTACAGTTACCCTTATATGATACGTAATCGTGTATAAATAAAAAATATTGTATGTGAAAATATTCTTTGAGGCCTGTCGTGGCGCAGCGGCACAAGCGTGTGGCTGTAACCAACAGGTTGTGGGTTCGATCCCCAGTTGAGGAAATGAAATATTTAATATTTTCTTCTTCAGTTTCATTTCTTCGCTCTGGTAATAAGGCAAAGCGCGGCGTTGAATTCCGCCACTCAACACGTAAAGGATCAAATTCGGCGGAAAGTGGGGAACGGAAGTGGAACGAAGTGTCTTAACACTGGGCTCCCGAGTTCCCCCTGCCTACCCTGCCTTGTGCGGGATACAGCGTGAAGCTAAAAAAAAAGAAAAAACATTATTTAAGGCCTGTAAGGCATAAGCATGTGATTGTAAACGTGATATATAGGTAGTAGGTTCGATGCCCACACGAGGGTCATATTAGCACAAGGTTCCCAAGTTCCCATGTGGGATACAGCGTGTAGCTCAGTTATTCTATAAAAAATTAAAATATTATTTTGCAAAGACAATTATGTTAATATTAAAATTCTATAACAATATGAGCATAAAAAATATGTATATTATTAGACCCTTTTTCAACATTTCCGTTGTAAACTAGTTACATTTTCAGTATAATAAGAATTGCTTCAAAAGTTCTAAGTACACTATTTTCTTGATTACTTTTATGTTTCTTCCATATAAGTGTAAGAAAATAATCATTAAAAACTACTTTGAATGATATGAAGTTTCACATATTAGTTGATGGGTTGGTCTTATGCAACACTGTATGTTTATTAATATTATAACACAGTATACATAATTACCTTCTACTATATACGTCATAATAACTACTATACTATAAGACAGTATAAATAATAACCAAATTCAAGTTCAAATTTAAATATTTTTATTCAAGATAAGACCAGTTCACTAAAGTTACTGCCTCAGACCTGAGGAAAACCGGCGAAAGAAACTCAGCGGGACATTTCTTTTTTTTTAACCAAAACTTTACATCATATAATTATAATTGACGATGATACATTTGAAATAGCCTGGAGCGAGCATTTTATTCCTAGGGCGTGTTATCATTTACAACCAGTAAATTAGTAACCGAAATATATTAGTGAAAACTGCATTTAAATCTGATTATTCTTTTTCGAGATTAGCACGTACAAATGCACAGATAAAAAATCAAAGAGACAAAAAATTATTTATTTATTTATATTTATTTATTTATATATTTTTCTTTATTTACAAAAACCACAATTACATTTTTGACATTGTAAAAGAAAAACCCAAAAAAAAAAAACAGGTATCGTAAAAATTACAAGAAAATCTCTTAAATGTCGTTTTAATATTACTATTTTGGATCCTGTTACTTAATTAAACGTACCCTTTAAGATTTCTTAATATATATTCTATATACATACAGATATAATGGATCACAGCTTTATTATAACTATAGATATATTTTTATATATAATTAAATAATTTTTAATATATATTTATTGTTTCAGTATGCAATCAGTTTTCCCGCGGCGTGGTCTCCATGTTAGGCGCTGTTGCTCCGAACTCGTTCGACACCTTGCACTCCTACACCAATACATTCCAGGTGCCCTTCGTGACGCCCTGGTTCCCCGAAAAGGTAAGGTCGTGGCTTACATGTATGTATGAGTATATATAGGCAGAAGTATATGACTGCTATAGGTTGTGGGTTTGATCTCCGCTCGAAGAAATGAAATATTTAAAGTTTTCATTTCTTTGCTCTGGTAACAAGGCAAAGCGCGGCGTTGAGTTCCGCTATTCAATACACAATGCCTCAGATTCGGCAGAAACTGTGGAACGGAGTAGAGTCTCAAAACTAGGTTTCCCAAGTTCCCTCTGCCATTCACGCTGTATCCTGCACATGGTAATGTGCGTGATAGAGCGTGAATTCTAAGCATAGTGTGTTGAATGTCTTATCCATTATACATTTTAGTTTTTTTTCATTTTTTTTTATAACAAGAGTATGGAAATGTATGTTTTATATAATACTGGAGATCATTTTCATTACATCATTCTTGCAAGGTTATTTTACTTGCAATGGTAAATACACTTTAGATTATCATATCATACATATATAAAATAATAAGCAAAAAAACCTTTAAGAGTTCAGGAAGTTCTGTGAGAATTGTCGTGGTGCAGAGGCACTTTACTTTCACATATTACTTTAAGCGTGACAGGTGGTGAGTCTCTCTCTCAACACGCAATGCGTCAAATTCGGTGGAAAGTGGGGGACGGAACGGAGTGTCTTAACACTGGAGTCCCAAGTTCCTCTGGCTATCCCCCCCCCAAGCTCCCTCTCCCTCCCGCATGTTCGGGATACAGCGTAAAGCTGAGGAAGTTCTTTACTTACATTATAAATAAAAATTAGGTTACGTTTGAAATATAAGAAGCTCCCAACTGTGATACAATAATGAAAAAAATACATATGAATTTTAATATTTTAATCTTACCCCAGCAAGTTGGTATTTTAAATACCGTAGACAGCATGTGTAAAAATACTGTAGCTATACTTTAAAATAATTTTTAAATGTACTACAAAAATTCGCGGTACACCCTAGAATGTATGGCTGGCGGGCACTGGCACTCACTGTAATTAGTCTGGACAGACAAACGAAAAATAAAATGGAGTAAATAAAATGTTTCAGTATTTTTAGCTTGTAAAGCTAAGCAAGAAGTTACTCATAATTATATTCATTTAACATAAAAAGTATATATTTTTGGCCTTATGTCTGCTGTATGCTGTGTTAGCAAGAATCTAGAGTTAAGTCACTCCGTTCTTCTCTTTCCTGCCTTTTTTTATGGGAAAGACAAAGCAAACGCGCGTACAGGCTACCTTATGCTAAGTGATTACAGCCCACGGCCCCATGTACCAGAGGTGTGTTGCCTTTAAGATGGATATAGGCGCGCTTTTAAGGTTCCCATATCATATTAACCTGGAAATAATGCCATTGGTAGGAATTTCAGAGTAATTTCGAAAAACAATATATATATATATATATATATATATATATATATATATATATATATATATAAATATATATATATTTCTAATATATATATATATATATATATATATATATATATATATATATATATATATATATATATATATATATATATAAAAACTCGCGCTCAACATACTTTTACATATACACACTCTTTTTTCAC
>DWMZ01000442.1:0-22839 GCA_018249855.1 Eueides tales michaeli | reverse complement strand
GTATATATATATATATATATATATATATATGTATATATATATATATATATATATATATATATATATATATATATATATATATATATATACATATATAAATTTCAGATATTGTATGTTGAGTAGCGGAACTCAACGCCACACTTATCCTTGTTATCAAAGCGAATAATTGAAAATATTAAATATCTCAAATCCTCGAATGGGAATCAAACCTACAACCTATCGTATTTACAGTCGATTATTGTGCCCCTGCGCCAAGACGGGCATTTTATATACAATTAACAATCAAGTAATAAATAAGCAAAGTGTCGCAGAGACACAATCTCATCTCATTATCCGAAAAGTAGGTCAAAATATTTTTTAATGCACAGAAACTATTGAAGATCATCATTAATATACTTTGAAGCACAAGCTTTCAACATTGTTTTGTTGTTAGCTTCACGTTTTATTTCGCACACAGCAAGGTAACAACCAACAGAGGGAACTTGGGAAACTCCATTATCGTTCCCTTTGCCTATTTTGCCATGTGTGGGTGATACTGAAAGGAAAAGAAGATAAATTTGATAAAAGTGGACTTTTTTATTGATAGAAATATTGAATCCGCCATTATTGTAACTTCAAAATTATTATTTAAACTTTTTTTCAATCCGTTTATATAAAGGTCAATGCTGAGTTCCACAAATTTTGTAAAAGTGCGTGTGAAATCTTTGTAAATAGTATTACTATTTGAATCTGCAATTATACCCGTAATTCAAGAATAATATAAAAGTTGAATATGCTCAACATGTAATGCCTCAAATTCGGTGTAAAGTGTGAAACGGAAGTGTATTAATGAGAACAGAAGGTGTCAACACCAGGTACCCAAGTTCTCTCTGCCTATCCTGCCATGTACCGATACAGCGTAGAACTAAAAAAAAATATACTCATAACATTTGGTTGAATATATGACAATTTTTCATTTTATACAAAAATCGTTACAACTGTCTCACTTCCATAATTGGAAAGCTCTCTAGAGAAACATATGCAAATAAAATAGAGTAATTTTAATAGTGCAGTTTAATTGAATTTTATATTGTCCGAATTGCAGACTAGTGTGGAATAATTGTATTATGCTTATCAAGTCATTCCAAACTTTAAATTATTCCTAAATTAATTATTTTAGGTTTGGTAGCTATTTTAAGAGAGTAAGTAGAGAGAACCTGAGAACATAGAGTAAGACAGTCCGTTATCATTAAGTAATTTTCCCCTGAATTTTGGAAGTATTGCGTGGTTAGTGGCGAAACATAACGCCGCAATTTGTATCGTTAACAGAGCGAGGTAATGAAAATATTAAATATTCTATTTCCTCGAATGAAGACCGAGCACTCAAACTATCACCCTTCAGTTAGTTTTAAAATTCAGGCGATAAATGTAACTGTGGGCTGCATACACTACGTTCTCACTACCTACCCTCTTATATGTTTCATATGAGTGATATAACGTGAAGCTGGATAGAATGTTTTAGATGCAAATATTTATTTTAATTCAACAGATAATTTATCATGATAATAGTTATTTTCAATATCTTGTAGTAGCGACAAGTAGATTGACTGTACCTGAAGTGTAGATGCCAAGTAGTCGGAGGTTTAAATTCGTATATATATGTATATAAATTAAATTTATACAAGTCTTCGCCCATAGCTTTGTTGTTTTTTAAGTTGAACCCGGGGTGGATGAGTCAAAATGGCACGACATAGTAATATTATACTTACTACTTAACCGATACCTACTACGACGTTATAATAATTACCTATTTTTTGTAACTTCACACTGTATCCCACGTAGTAAGACATGCAAAGGGAATTCGGGAACCTAGTGTTAAGACATTCCGTTCATATCCCCACATTCGAAGCATTACGTGTTGAATGGCGGAACTCAACGCCGCGCTTTGCCTTGTGACCAGAGCAAAGTTATGAAAATATTACAGGTATAACCCAAAAGCTGTAGATTTACATTCACAAGCATACGTCCGAACCCCATCACGGGCTATAAACAAGTATTTATATAAATACCACCTTCAATTATAAAAATTAAAATAATAATATAAAAATGTTGAATACACAAAAACGGTAACATAAAATAAGTACAACTCTTGAAAAAAATAAATTGTAAAATTTATGTATATAATAAATTGTAAAATATATATATATAAATTTAAGGTATTCGGTTATGGATTTGTAAAGTATTTTCACATCAGTTATGCATTTAAGCCTAAATTGTCTATCTCTGGTATCGGGATTAACCGCGGCGTTGAGTTCCACCACTTAATATAATATCTCCAGAATACAATGTTAAGCTAAAAATCAGAAATGGATCTAAATAAATCAAAGTAATATAAGTAAACATATAGTGGGTTAAGCTCCGCCCACGAAAACAGAATGGTAACAATGACTTTTCTCTAATACGTGAAAATAATAAAAATTTAGAAAATACTAAGAATTCAAAGAAAATCATTAAGTAAATTGCATACTTATGTATATTAAACATTTTTGTTAAACAAAATAAGGTTCTTTGATATGTCTATACTTTTTGAGGTTAAAAGCCTCGACCTTGAGTAAAATAAAAAGGTATTTTATAACGTCTCGATGTCTTCAACTCAACCCGATCTTTTAAGTTTCATTAAATATTTTTAGTAAATATTTATGTTGAATAGAAAAATATTTTCATTTCTTTTTTATTTCAAATTAACAAAAATAGATAATGAAAGTATCTCAATTCAAAGAGCGACGTTTCCTTTAGATAAAATGCCTCAAATTCAACGAATAGTGTCTTAACACTAGTTTCTCAAGTTCCCTCTACGTGCTGTGTACGGGATACAGCGTGAAGCTGAACATAAATATCTTAGTGGGAGTGCCTTAGCAATCAATTCCCTTTATTTTTAAAAACGTATAAAAAATTGGACGAAGCAGGATTTGAACCTGCGCCTCTTGAAAACCGCTCAAGCGCTCTGACCACTAAGCCATCCGTTGTTACCAAGCTCCGTCGAAATTTTTATACGCTTGTTACAACTTATTTATATTGCTAGCATCTCTGTAGGGAGATTTATACAAAGTAGTAAGTAAAGTTTTAGTATTTTACTTTCCTAAGTGTGGAATAACAATTTAAAAATAGTAAAAATTCCCTCTAGTTACTACAGCTATATGAATAAAATGAAGTGACAAAAAATAATAGAAATATATCTCACATATTAATATTTATATCTTCACATTATGTCACCTACCTAGCAAGATAGACAAAGGGAACCTAACGTCTCTCCTCCACTTTCCAATGAGGGGTGGAATAAAATGCACGCGCTTTGTCTTGTTACCAAATTAAGGAAATTAACATAATTGATGCCTGTCATTGTACAGGGGCACAAGCGTGTGACGGTAAACGCGACAGGTTGTAGGTTTGATCCCCACTCGAGGCAATTAAATATTTAATATTTTCAATTTAAATATTTAATGTTTTCATTTCTTTGCTCTAGTAAAAAGGCAAATTGTGGCGTTGAGTTCTGTCACTCAACACGCAATGCCTCAAATTCGGCGGAAAGTGGGGAACGGAACGGAGGATCTTATCACTAAGTATCCAGGTGTCCTCTGCTTACCCTGCCATGGTCGGGATACAGCGTGAAGCTGAGTAACATAATTGATTCCCCCAAGAAGTAATCAAACCCACAAATATCGTATTTACAGTAATAACCCATTAAAATTAGTTATTACTTTAAGTAAAGCAGCAACACGTCTCACTTATAATAAAATAAAACACTATCAGCTCACGGGCCATAGACCTGGCTTACTTCCAAACATCTATTGATACTGAATATTGAACATCTCACAGAATTAAATCATATATAATTTGTAGGATTTAGTTTTTATGTCTATATAATTACATCAGGACATCAATCAATCCCCGCTCGGAGTAGTAGCTAAAAAAAAAATTAAAAATGACGTATGTTTTTACTATTTTAAAGTGTTATTCCACACTTAGGAAAGAAAAATACTAAATTTAAAAACGTATAAAAATTTGAACGAGGCAAGATTTGAACCTGCGCCTCTTGGACGGATTCCAAGAGGTGCGGGTTCAAATTCTGCTTCGTTCAAATTTTTATACGTTTTTAAATTTAGTATGACGTATGTTTTTCACTTCTGAATGATATAAAATTATACTAATAGAAAACAAAAAAAAACGGATTTAGCAGGTCTCCCCTCTAATCCATATGTATGCTACTTTCATTTTAATACTGTTCTATGATAACAGTCATCACTCAGTAAAGCCATATTAATTTTATCAGAAACCTTGTACGTTTGATCTTGGAAATTTCTGTACTTACCGTAGTTCGGTATTTATTTTTGATATCCATTGCTTTATTATAGACTAGGTTTAGTGGAATAAGAATTTTATGAACGTGGCAGGTAGTGGGTTCGATTCCCACTCGAGGAAATTAAGTATTTGATATTTTCATTCCTTCGTTATGATAACAAGGCAGACGGTGTCGTTGATTTCCGCCACTCAACACGGAATGCCTCAAATTCGATAGAAGAATTAGGACATGATACAGATAATCTATATATATTTATTTCAACATATTTTATTTCGTAATCACGCAAACTAGAAAAAATTATGGCGAAAAAAATTTTATATTGCACAAATTTACCGCGCGTTGTATACTCAGTAATGTATAGTGGATTAGAGATGACTGATACAAAATGGTTAGGTTAGGTTATATACTTATTTAGAAAATGCAGTAGACGTGCTTCTTAGAAATCGTTTTTAAGGTGCGGTTTCAAATCCCGTCACATTTATTAACTAACTAACTAATTATCTTTCCTTCGTTAGTGTGAATTAACATTTTAAATTTAGTATAAATGGTTACCTATAGGTAACCATTTATACTAAATATAAACAAAATATGGCTGTTAAAAATAGTTACTGGTATGTGTGGACGTATGTATGTGGTACATTGGTACCACACGTTCCCGTTACGACCCCTTTTCCTCCATGTATATAAATTTAAACCAGAATTAAAAATTATAAATTAATACTTGAGTTACTTCTACATTAAAATAATTAAAAAATATATAAACAACTGGCGACAATTTGAAATCCGTTTTTTGGGTAGATAAACATACTTATTTATTAAATGGATGTCAAAATCCCGGTACATTCAAATTTTTATTTTTTAAGAATTTTTATTTGCTAAGTGTGGAATAACACTTTTAAAATAGTAAAAATTGATAAACGTAAAAAAAATACAGTCCAGCTAGGACCAGCAATTCTTTGAAGACGGTTAAAAATAGTTTTTATGCATGTTGGGTTCCCAATTTAGGAGAACGCAACGCTATCTCTTTATATAAATATACTACAAGCAATTTCACATTAAATAATCATTTTACCGACTATTGAATAATAAATTACAGTTTTACTGAACATTCTCATTATTGTCGCAATAAAACTGTATATTACATTTGATAGCGACCAAATAGTATAATTTTCTTTTCCAGCTTCACGCTGTATCACGCACATGGCAGAGTAGGCAGAGGAAACTTGGGCACTTACTGGACGACACACTCCGCTCCGTTCTCCACTTTCCGCTAAATTTGAGGTATAACGTGTTGAGTTGCGTGGACTCAACGCCTTGCTTTGCTTTGCTACCAGTGCGAAGAAATTAAAATACTAAATATTCAATATTTCACTTCTTGAAGTAGGGATCGAACCATCAACCTATAATTTAGAGCCACACAAATATGCCTTTACGTAATAACGTTACCTAAGCTGTTATTTATACTTTCTGTTAATTTCAAATAATAGTAATTATATCTTGGATCATTACTAACAAGGCAAAGCGCGCCGTTGAGGTCTACCACTCAACACGCAAAGTTTTCAATTTGGCAGAGAGTGGGTAGGACCTTTTAGGAAGGTACAATCTTAACACTAGGTTCCCCAATTCCCTTTATCTACCCTGCCATTAGTGGGATATACATGAAGCTAAAAAAAACATTTTGATTCACAAAGAGAACTTAGTACTCGTATTAAGATAATCCACCATTTTTATATGGAGACATTATACGTCGCACGGCGGACCTCAAAGCTGTGCTTTGATAACCAAGGAGAGTAAATACATATAGTAAGATTGTAAATGATCACTGCCTGTACATGTAAGATATATGAGAAAATTTATTATTTATATTAATTAATGTAATAGCAGCCAAAAAGAGAATATTACATTTTTTGTTAGTTGGTACGTTTGTCTTTTTGTTTGTGCGTTTTTGTCATAAAAAGAGTTATACAATTATTTATTATTTTTACTATTTTTAAAGTGTTAAAAACGTAAAATATAATGTTTTATTTGACTCCCAATTATCCAATTAATAAAGACATATAACAAATTTAATCATATTTATAGCTTAGAACTGTCAAAATATGTCATAAAATATTTCAAAAGCCAATGCGTGATTGCACATTAATTTGTGTATTTCATTTTCAACTAAATGAAAGCTTAAAATAGCTGCCGGGTCAGGGCTCTGGCTTGCGTCCAAATTCGTACTTTTTGAACTACTCTGAGCTGAATATGTCAACCCTACTAATAATGTATAAGATAGAGATGCAAGGCCTGTCTTGGCGCTCGTGCCCCACAAGCATGTGACTTTACACTCACTCATTCACTAGACAGAGAAACTAGGGTACCTTATGTTAAGACATTATGTCCCGTTCTCTAATTTCGGCCAAATTTGAGTCATTGCATGCTGAGTGGGACTCAATGGCGCGCTTAGCCTTACCAGAGCGAAGAAATGAAAACAATAAATATTAAAATTGAAAATATTATATATTTAATTTCCTCGAGTGGGGATCGAACCCACAACCAGTCGTATGCTTGTATCCCCACGCCACGCCAGGTCCCAATTTATCAGAACCAAGAAATTCATTAAATATGTCATTCTTTCAAGTGGGAATCTCTCCTAACAGCGTCGATTCTACAATATACTTTTTCTATAGTCAATATAGTATAAACAGTTTTATATTGAGAATTATTTAAGTATATCATTTTTAAAGAGGAGACTTCTTCGGAATCCTCTCCTTATCTCATTATATATAGTGTATTTTTTAAACAAACATATCAATATAGCGCAGCGCTGTATATTCGCCACGTAATACGCATTTCGCTAAGAATTGAGTAGAAAATAAGAAACTGAAGTGTTCTTTTGTGAACGAAGTTAACACTAGATTACCTATTCCCTCTGCCAACATTGCTATCCCCACATGGATACAGCATAAAGCTAAAAAAAATAAACATTTATAAAACTTAATTAAAATAATGTTTAAAAAGCAAACATTTGATATGCTTGTTATAATATTTCGAAATGCAAAACAAAAGATTATTTTGTTATGGAATCAATGCTTTAGTTTGGTTTTAATTATCAGCGTTGATTACTTAACAGGCAACTTAACCCGGTTTTATTTGGTTTTAGAGTTATTTCAACTTCACGTTGTATCCCGCATGGAGTAGGATAGGCAGAGAGAACTTAGGAATCCAATTTAAAGTCATTTCGTTTCCATTAATATATTAATTGTCCCCAATTTCCGAGGAATTTCGAGTGTTTCCGGCTTTGCCGTGTGATTCCGGCTTAGAATAGGATCACCCTGGCACTGATGGTATCGTAAGAGGCGACTAAAGTACGTGTGGAAGAGTCACGTTGTCAGCAATGGTAACACGCATGGGCAGATTCGACTGGATTGTCACCACCCCCGGCATTAAAAGCCGGCGTTAAGTAGTGGCTTTGGCTACTTACTGCGTTTCGCATTGGGGATTCGGTGCCCATCAACCTTACAGATCGGCAACGCTCCTGTAGCTCCTCCGGTGCTACATGGGGCCGTGGGTGGCGGTGATGCCGTTTCTTTTCCATAAAAAAAAGACATTGATTGTCTAGCGGCGAAACTCAATACAGCGGCTTTCTTTTAATAGAGATAATCTTAAATGTTTCATTTTCCACGAATGGGGATCGAACCACTAACATCAATTTGCATCATTTTGGCGCTGCGCCATTGTAGACGAGAGAGAATTATTATTTTCGTTATAAAATAGATTTTTTTAAATAGGTAATGGGAAGAAATACACAACCTAATTTTCTTAACAGGAATATCTTCTTTATAATTTTGCATATAAATTTGTAATTCTATTGTTTCGACAAATTATTTCAATATTTTATTAAATAGAGACCTTAATTGTCAGTTTGTCGGTTATGGGTTTGATTTCCACTCGATAGAATGAATTATCTTCATTTCCTTACTTAATGCCGCGTTATGTCTTGCTAGCAGATAAGAAGACTTAACGCGGCGTTAAGCTCCTCCACGGAATGTCTTAAAAATGCGGCTCCCTAACTTGATATAATCTATATTACATACAGCATAAAGCACTAGACGTTAATATAACTCAAAAATTTTAGAAAACAATAAAATTTTAGAGGCCTGTCGTGGTGCAGCGGCACAAGCGTGTGACTATAAAAGACAGGTTGGAGGTTCGATCCCCACTCAAAGAAATGAAATATTTTTTATTTAAATATTTAATTTTTTTATTTCTTCGCTCTGGTCCCAAGGCAAAACGCGGCGTTGAGTTTTGCCACTCAATACGTAATGCCTCAAATTTGGTGGAAAGTGGGAAATGGAACACTAGGTTTCTTCTGCCTACCCTGCTATTTGGGATACATAGTTAGAAAATACCTTAGATAAAATAAGGTAAAAAAATAGCTTACATAAAATTCCAGATGGCTTCCATACGACTCTATTAAGATAAAAGAACCGCGAACTTTCCGGACAGTATTCAATTCTAGCCTTTAGTAAACAAAGCGGGGTTCAACAATAGGGGATTAAACAGGCCTTTAACAATTCAAATGACTGTCATTATGCTGATATAAATTGTATGGGAATAGTTTACACGTAGCTTTTCCTGGCTCTTTGTTTTACATTGGAATAGGCTATAAGTGTGAATGTGGTTTTACTTTAATTTCTCGCTGCATCTCGCAGGTAACAGAGTAAGGGAACCTGGAAACCTAGTGTTAAGGTACTCTGTTTCTATTAAAAAATATTGTTACCCTATTCCTGTCGAATTCTCAAAGCATTGCGAAACGCCGCGTTTTGCCTAGTTACCACAGCGAGGAAGTGAAAATATTTCAAATTTCATTTGTCCGAAAAGTCCTTTTTTTCAGTTCATTTATAATATTTATACCGTCTCCCACAAAATGAAACGAAACGAAACTATGATAGCAGAGTGATCGTGACGTAGAGCATGGTATGTTAATATGCCAATAAAGGTATTATTATCTACATTAATCATTATAAAGAGCATCTGAGAGCCTGATATGGATTGATGAATACAATTGAAAAGATTCAAAATATTAAAAGGAGAGCTGTATATTATTAGGTATATCCATTTGACCGTGCGGGTGGAGCCTTAAATAAAAATTAATATTTAATAATTTTATATCATCGCTCTGGTAACGAGACAAAGCGCGGCGTTGAGTTCCGCCTCTCAACACGCTGTTACTCAAATGATATGCCTACATACCCACCATGCGCGTGTTACAGTGTGTAGCGAACTAAAAATATATACTTATCTTTATTTTTACCACTCACTAAGCTTCATGCTGTACCCCGCACATGGCAGGGTAAGCTGAGAGAACTTGGGAACCTAATGTTAAGTCATTCCATTCCGTTCCCCACTTTTACATATTTTTTATTATCTATAACAAAACAAACTATGAAAATACTTAAACCTACGTATATGTACAGTTATTTAGCGACATTCACTTCATAACTATTCATAACATCAATACTTGGTACAACAGAGTCTCACGATCCTTTCTTGCCCTTCCCTTATTCATTGAGTTTACTTCTCGCAAATAGTCGACTCAGGTACTGTCACAATGGCAGGTGGCTTAAAAATTTACAAGATTTTCTTACGTGCCTTTATATACTAGCGGTATATTTAACTTTGTCTGTTTTTTTCAGCTTCTCGATGTATCCGCATGTGGCAGGGTGGCAGAGGGAACATGGAAACCTACTCACATACTTTGTTACCTTATTTGAACACCACAATATAATAAACAAACGAGCATATCCACAAAATATACAAATTGCACGAAGGACGGTGTTATGGTTAAGTAGCCATTTCTGTCAGACAGCTATTAGAGCGAAGCTGTCATACTTATCAGTAGGTGGTGAATAACAATAAAATTAACACGATACATATACATTTACTATATAATTAAGACACTTTGTTCTGTTGCACATTTTCCGCTGAATTTAAGGTATTGCGTGTTAAGTCTGTTTTTTGAGGTTTCGCACGAAAAGGATGAAACCATCGTATTACTAAGCCCCCGCCGCCCGTTCTGTCCCTGTGCCACGGCAGGCGTCAAACAGTATATTCGAATTTTTCTTACTATTTGTTTTCGTGTTTTCTCAAGCGAAATTACAGTCTCTGTCAATTAGCATCAGTTGACACCAGCGAGTCAAGCCCAGTAAAAAACTGAAAACGCACTATGTGATTTTTATCCAAATCATTGTAAGCATCCGTAAAACAATAAGATTAGGCGTATGAAATTTTAGATATTTGTTAAAAAATAGCCTAAGCTCGTAGTGTATACAAAAATCGAGAGTTTTACTTAAATAGTTATTGATATATTAACGCTTAAAAATGGCATTTTTGTGACTGATTTACTCTTAAAAAAACCTTTTAGTTGACCTAAAAACTTGAAATTTCAGGGATAGTCAGCTTCATATAGTTATACAGAAGAAAACCTAAAAATTATAATTATTAATTGTTAAGATATGTACGTAGTTCAATAATTAAGATAATTAAATCAAAGAATGTAATGAATAAAGCAATTTTAAAATTAACGTCGTATAACCGAATAATACTAACAATTAGTTTACAAAAAATTAATAATCGCCGTTGAGTTTTGCCACTCAACACGCAATGTCTCAAATTTAGCAGAAAGAGTTTCTTAATATTAGGTTTCCAGGTCCTTCTAACCCTACCCTATCATATGCCAGATACAGCATGATGCTGAAAAAATTGATATATTGTTAATAATATAAATGTGAATCGTAAACCACTTTAAATTATAGTTAATGCGTCTCTCTCGACACCTACAAAATAATGTATGTGTTAAATTTGCCGGCAAACAAACTTGATAAATTTAAGTGCATACATTTTGCATGAAATGAACTACTAATATAAGTTTATAATGTTCTTTAAACTATTAAATATCATAAATATATTGGACGCAGGGGCAAAAGCGTGGCTATAAACGCGACAGGATGTGAGTGCGATCCCACTCGAGGATATGGATATTTTCTAATTAAATAATAGATTTTTTTCTTTTTGCTCTGGTACCTAGCGCAGCGTTGCGTTGTGCCACTCAACATGGACAGTTAGGAACGGAACGAAGTGTTTAAGCACTAACTTCCCATGCCTTCCCATGTGCGAGATTCTGCGTGGAACTAGAAAATGAGCAATTGTATAAAAAAAATACGTTCATTCATTTTTAAATTTCCAAATTCTATTGGAAAATATCTTATTAATATGGAAATCATATACGATCCGGTAAAGTCGGGCTTCTCCGGGACGCTTTATAAGCTTAGAGCGTAAAATCCCTAATAGCCAATGCCACTACGTATCAGCTGAAGATTTTACAATATTGACTGAAACAACCCATACATGATGAGTAAGAAAAAGGGAAATACAGAACAGAGACCGTCGTGGCGTTAAATGACAGTATTTGATGTTTTGGTTCTGAGTTCAACTCCTACTCTCAAAAATGTATAATTTCATTTGCCCGATCTGGCATCAAATCGCACTGTTAAATTTTGATACCTTATAAAAAGCATTCGACTCTCAATTTCAGGCAGAAAATTGATAATGGTATGTCGAACACCAAGTTCTATAACAAAATATTATAAATTTATACGTTTTATATACTTACTGATTATGACCAAGAATCTTTGAATTAACATTCTGAAGTAGCTTCACGATTTTCTCCGCGTAGCAGAGACATTTGAAAAAAACTGGGAACTAATATGTCCCAGAGCGCCGTTGGACGCGGATAACTCAGAACTGTTTGTATTGGAGGCGCATTAGGTAGGCTTATATCCAGCAGTGGACGATGGTTGACTGATGATGACAGCGACCGTTGTCATTATTAAGTCTATCGACAATAAATAAATATAATAAACAGTAATTTTTCTTACATTGCTTCGCTCTGGTTCGGCGGTGAGTAATGTAACGGAGTGTGTTAACACTATGTTCTCATGTTCTCTCAGGATATGCAACCCTGTCATATGAAAGATACAGCCTAAAGTTGAAAAATAAAACAATGTTCATAATTCATATATTTTGGACTACTATTTTCTAAATAATCAGCGTAAAAAAAATAATAATTGAAAATTAACCAAAATAAACTTACTCAACCTACGAGTCTATCTACGTACGAGTATCTATCTATCTGTGGTACCATAGCTCCTTACTGCACTTAAATCTGTTCTTCACTTCAGAACAGATTTAAGTGCAGTTGTCTTTTAATGAAAGCCTTGTTTAGCGTTTTGGTTTGGTTGTTCATTATGTGTTATGAAAATTGGATCAAAAAATTTAATATTATAAGACCTCTGGTGGGATAAGATACTGATTTCTTGGGGCAAGAGGTTTTTTTCTTTAAAATTTCGTTTACTTAGCTTTACACTGTATTTGTATAGGTACCAATACTTTGTCTTTTTACAACAGCGAGGAATTAAACTCACAATTGTCGTGCTTACAGTTTCATTGAGCAGTAGTAAAAGTGGTAACTATTGCCCCCAAAACAGAGTGATTTAAAAAAAATATCTTTTAAATTACAATAAAGAATTGAAAAATATTTTTTATTTACATCTCCCACGTGACATGTTATGAAGATTATTCTGAAAAGGAATGACAAGTTTCGTAACTGTTGGAGCTTGGTGAAAGGTATAGTCTTTTTCATTTTATGGTAATTGACCATTTTAGGGACTGTCGTGATGCTAATGCACGAGCTAAACGCTACAGGTTGTGGGTCCGATCCCCATTCAATATAATGTAGTATTAAATATATTCTTTTTCTTTTTTTCAGTAATGAGGTGAAGCGTGGCGTGGAGTTTCATAATTTATCACGCAATTCGCGGTAAAGGGGAGAACGGAAGTAAGTATCTTGATAGAAACGGATTGTCTTTACGCTAGGTTACCAAGTTCATTCTGCCTACCCTGCCGTGTTCGGGTTACAGTGTGAAGCTAACAATTTCGTGAGTCGTAAGTAAGTTGAGAAATCTTAAAAACCAAGTAAGTATACACTATAACTTAATTTAAAAATTTTCCCATTGCCCGTGACTGTAAACGAGACGATTATGGGTTCGATTCGGACTCGGGTTTTATAGTTTCAGTTCTTCATTCTGATAATGGCAAACGGAAGTGTCCTAATAGGAACATAGTATCTTAATTCTAGGTTCCCAGGTTCCTACAAGGTTCCTACAATGAAAACCTAATGTTTTTCACATATTTCACAATAATCTTGCCCCACACGACAAAGCTAATAATAAACACTCGAGTCGACATTGTTTTGCATAACCAAAGGTTGAGTTAACTTGTCACATTGAATTAAATTAAATATCTTTTGAATATTTTTATGCTGATTATATTTTGGTGTACAGGTGTTATTTTAAGAGAAGATTATGTGGAAAAAACAACATTTTGCTCTTAGGCCGTTGTGGCTAAGTGGCATAGTCTAAATATTTACGTGACAATTATGGATTCCTAGTCCCGAAAATCTAATTAAGAATAAGATCTGATGAGACGATAAAACGTGGCTTTGAATTCTGTTGAGTTTATCCAACACTCCTTAACATTAGGTCCCCTCTCCTGATTCTAATATGCAAAGATCGTACAGGTGTTCTTTATGGTCTATTTTTTTTCTAAACGAAGCAATAGTAATGCAATTTTTAGTAATAATATACATATTTATATTGTTTGTGTATTTTTCCAAGCTAATAAACAAAAAATTTGGCTAAATTGCTAATGTAAATAAGAAATGAAGAAAAGTTATAAAGTACGAACCACAACAAAATGAAAATACATGAAATTATTCATAAATGAATATATTCGTTTGGTTCCGTAACTCGACTTGGAATGCTTCAATACTTCTGCTTAAATCACGGATCGGATATGTCTTAATGGGAGTATCTTAATACTAAGTTCTCAGGGTGCGTCTGTCTAACCTGTGCAACATCTATGTGCGGGATACATCCAATAGTATACCTTGAGTTGGAATCAAACCCACAAATATTTCATATACAAAAAGACGTTCTACTGCATTATAATAGCCCATTTCATTTTGAATAATTTACTATGTTTGTTAAACTGCTATCTCTATCTTATTGTTAATCCTTACATACACGTAAAGATGTACGATAGATACCTTAGGCTAATGGAAATATTATATATTTCATTTTCTCGAGTGAGGATCGAACTCACAACTTGTCACGTATACAATCACACGCCCCTGCGTCACAACTGGCATCTTTATGGTATTAAGATCAATATTCAATTAAAACCTTAAAATATTAGCGTATTATTGTCCTTCTTGGTAAAGCCTCTTATCCTAATTAACGAAGGTTTTAATTTCGCTGGATAATCGTATGTTTTCATTTTGACTTATAATTCGTGAAGAAGGCCACATTTAGAGGAAAATATGCCTTTATATTTTTATTTGCCTTCTGTATATTAATACTGTTAATTTCTGTTTTAAGCTTTACGCTATATCCCGCCCATGGTGAGGTAAACAGAAGGCACTTGGTAACCCAGTTAAGTTAACCTGTTAAGACAATCTGTTCTGTTCCTAACTTATCACCGAATTTAAGACATTGCGTGTTGAGTAGCAGAACTCAACGCCGCGTTTCGCCTTGTTACCAGAACGAAGAACAAGCAAATTGAATAAATTCTTACTACGAGTATATTAAATGCCTAGTATCATAAGAAATAAAAAGACATCTTCATAGCAGGATAGGGTAAGGGAACCTAACATTAAGGCACTAAGTTCTTTATACATTAATTGTATAACTCAATGAGCATACGTCCGCATGAGTCCGACAAACGTGCGATTAAAAACGCGATTCCCACTCTGTGGAATGAAATATTTAATATTTTCAATTATTCGCTCTAATAACGAGGATAACTTAACACGCAATACCTCAAATTCGGCGTAAAATGGAGAACAAAACAGGAGTGTCTTAACACTAGGTTCCCAACTTCCCTCTGTCTACTGCCAACTGCAGGATACAGCGTGAAGCTAAAAACTAAACCTAATCAATACTAAGTAAAGTAAATTCAACATACACTTTATACCATACATTCATATTATAAAGTGTTATTTCTAACTTTGTACTACATACAGAGTTGACGCTGACGTTTCAATGTTGCTGGAAACAGTCTAAGTCAGTTTGAAAATTAATTTTCAACAAGTAGGTCGTATAAGATTTAATGTTAATAGAACATTATATAGAGGCGTCGCAAAAATAAGTGTACCAAAATTATGGTAGGTTAGATTCCACGTCGATGTTATTTTGAAATATATCTAGTTTTTTCTGAACATGGGAGTGAAGGCATAGGCACAGAATAAAATGCAAACAGCCTCAGTGAGTTTGTTTCAAGCTCTGTAATTGGGCAAACAAAAATAAAAAGTGCCCTTTCCCTTTCAGAAGTTAAAGATATTTTATTTTATCGATTTATTTTTTAAAACATTTTTATTTAAATTTTGTTTATAGTAAAGAAATTGTGAGATCTGAAGCCGAACAATGAAACTTCTGACAGAAAATGCCACGTTTGTATGTCTGATTTCCACTCAAGGGAATAAATATATTTTAAAAAAATATTTAGTAAATACAATTTTTTATTAAATAAATTATAAACAATTCAATGATAAGATATTCAATGTTTATCATAAACATTTAAATTGTATGTTATCATAATTTTAATAATATTTATAAATATATCAACATCGTGACGTACCCTACAAAGGACTTCCCTAAAGAGTATAATTAAATAAAAGGGCTTATCTCGAGAAGAATTTAAAGTGAAAGTTGGCCAACGTTTATAATGTTAATGGTATAATTGTATTGTCTTTTAATAAGAATGTTTTGTTTTATTTTTGTCAGCTTCACGCTGTATCTCGCACATAGAGACAGAGTAGGCAGATTATGCTTGGAAAGTAGTATAAAGACATTCCAATCCACTCCCCACATTTATAAAAAAAATTAAATAATAAAAAAAAAAAAAATAAAAAAAATTAAATTCGGCAGAAAATTTTAAGTTAGGAAATTTAGGCATTGCGTGTTTATGCTTCTACGAAATCGCAAGAGCATAGTATGTTTCAGAAACTCAGGCGTTACTAAGATTGACGGACGACGCATTAATGAAACTACTTGGCTTCTTAAAATATTAACATTAAAAAGTATGTTTAAGACTTCAAATATTCTACAGGAGTAGCTCCTCGAACGTTATAGTGTAGGTAGAGGGAAAGTGGGAATCAGCTGATAAGACACTCCGTTCCGACTGAGGCATTTATATTTTCCACTTTTCGCCCGATATTGGAGGCCGCAATGCCGTCTGTTGAGTAGTGGAACTCAACGCCACGCTGTACTCTGTTACTAGAACGAACAAATGAAAATATCCAATATTTCATCGGGGGGAATTAAACCCACAGTTGCGCGCGACAGGTATGTACTTAAATTAAATATTGTTTTATTGTTTATTTATTATTTTTTTTTTGTAGCTTCACGCTTGAGGCAGGGTAGGCTGAGGGAACCCGGGACCTAGAGTTAAGACATTCCGTTCCACACTTTCTGCCCAATTTGAGGTATTGCGTGTTGAGTGGTGGAACTCAACGGCGCGCTTTGCCTTATTACCAGGGCGAAGAAATAAAACATTAAATATTTAAATTGTAAATATTAAATATTTCATTTCCTCGACTGGGAATCGAACACAGAACCTGTCGGTTACAGTCACACGCTTGTGCCGCTGCGCCACGACAGTCCTCGAATTTGAAAATTCATACTTAATATTAGACAATGGACAAATTTTCAACTTAAATGTATAATTTGAATGTGTAATATGATTAGTAACTTAATAGCTTGAGGCTGTTGTAACACAGTGAAATAGAGTGTCCCTATAAATTCCATAGTTGTAGAGTTCGAATTCCACTCGGAAAAATAAATTATTTTCGTTTCCTCGCTCTGATAACAAAAAAAGCACAGCATTGAACTACTTAATAAACAATGTCTTGAACATTTGATTAAAGTTAAATCCGCAGTGTCTCAATAATGAAAACAGGATACAGCTCCGTAAAATCACTGCCTCCTCTTTATTATATAATTTAGGTTTAGACTAAGAAGGCTTTCGATTATTAATTCAGGAGATACAATCATACTGACACACAGATTGGCAGCTCAAACTCATAACGCCCTTCTGAGTTGTTGGTTCACAAAAATAAATAAAAATATTGTCATGGCCATAACAGAAATATTTACTCGGATGAACAACATCGCCGGTTCCATAAATCAAGATAAATATTCTTCCTATTCACATTGATCAACGTTTGTTCCATTAGTCCGAACAAAATGCTTTTAAATATAATTTTTGGCTTTAACGTCGTGTTTACGATTTTGTGAAATATAAATACTACTGAAAAGAAACAAAAATGAAATATATTTCGAATTAAATATACGAAATATCGTTTTTGTTTCTTGATAGTTTCACGCTGCATCCCACACATGCAGAGGGAATCTGGGAACCTGGTGCTAGGGCTCTCTTTTCTGTTCACCATTTTCTGCTGAATTAGAGGCATTACGTGATTAGTGGCGAAACTTAACGCCACGCGGTTAATGTAGCGATTCTTCATTTCTATCTCCCCGTCTATTGACTCTCTTATTATATATACATATCAATAAAATTTAAATATCTGTGATTTCAAAGTATCTATGTGCTGCTGTGGGACAATAAGGTAAAAAATACGATTTATTAAGTACATAGCAGTATAAATAACTATACATAAAAATGTATTAAATTTTCATCATTTACAAACATTTTAGTAGCATCTTTAAAGATTCACTAACTACACTTAAGCATAATTAATGAAATACGAGCCGGCGAAGCCGCGCGAGCTTGCTCTATTAAAAAGAAAATGAAGCTAAAGAAACTTTGATAAAAATTCAATCATCTAAAATACAGTCTACTAGTCTCATCAACATATTTTATTCAGTCTTCATTTATAATTCTATAAATATATAGAAATTCAGAAAGTTCTCTAAAAATATGTGAAGACCGTATTTATACAACTGTATAAGATTAGTGAAGTTGCAGAGTTTTAGGAGCTCAGTTGCTCACAAACAGTTTCAAAGAAGTTAAGCAGTTGGTAATTTGATTATCGGGTAACTATTTGGCACTTAGTTTTGTAGGTCTATTTTGTTTGAAATGATGAATAACATTCTGGATTTATACTCTTTCTGATTAATAAAATAGGTCGTGCTTTTAATTTATACTATATTAATAAAATAAACTTCAATAGTTTGGTTGAATGATTTAATCTTCTTAACTTTTGTTTTAAAAAATATATTTTTATAAAGAACTAGTTGGTACCCACGACTTCGATTGCGTACGTTTTGATTTTAAAAATAAATCTATAAAATTTCTTTATAAACTTCTTTCTATTGAAACACAAACATTTCAGATCTTTGATTTTTAAACATCAAATAAAAACGATTATCATTGTTGTTAACTTTTGCTAACTTTATGCCTTAGCAAAAATTTGTAACGATCTCTTACGGATCTATATCAGATATCACCAGATGTTCCAAATGTTTCATGTTTTATATCTCAACAGGAACTACTTATCATCCTGAACAACTTTTGTCAGGGCGTCCTTTCTATAATTCTTATGGCTTAATTGGTCCCTTAAGATCCTACAGTCCTATCTACTCAAAGTTCTCAGGTGTTCCAACTTCCAGAAAAAATTACACCCTATATGTTGGATAGGTAGACTTATTAGCTATAGAACAAAAAAGTTTCATTCAAATCCATCCATTAGTTCCGAAGATTAGCGTGTACAAACAGATAAACATAGATACTGAACATAGCTAGCGCAGTAAATTGTATTAATTAAAAAAATACTAAACAGCATTGTAAATTTTATTAATTAAAAAAATATCTCTTTTATTAACTTTCTTAGTTTTAGATATTCTTTGCATGGTTTTGCATGTATATATAATGTATATTACTATATTGTATATTGCTTAGTTTGAGCAGGAAATTGTAGTCGCCATTTTGTTGCGGTGGCCATTTTGGATTAACTGTACTGATTATACTCAAATTTATTGTCATCAGAGCTGAATTCATCATTCATTATTTAAATCTTAGCTTAGTTAGACACTCTCTAGATCTTAGCTTAGTTAAATAAAAGCTTGTGAAAAGCTCTTTTTATCGCTCTCTACAATCGTATATAGACAAAAAATCTACAAACTTTTACCTGGAACCAAATAGGCTATAACTTTTTCACCAGGCATCCTTTGCTAATCTTGGTACCGCCTTCATTACCTTTTGAGGTCGCAGTCGTAAAAGGGACCACTTCAGAGGGTACGTGCGCTAATAAAATGGAGTAACAAGAACTCAGTGTTCTCGTAATATCTTGCATATATATTTGTACGTGAACTTGGATTCCACTTTCAAAGTGAAACGATTAAAGATATTATTGTTTTATGGTTTTAGTTTTTGCATTTTCTTGTTAGATTTCCAATTCCTTCAGTGTCCAATGTGAAAGTTCGTGAGGTTCGATATCTACGCCACTATAACGCAAAAACTACTGAGTGGATTTAAAAGACATATCACAGTTAATATAGCTTATACATCAGAATAACACATATAATTTTGAATCACGCCCAAGTTACACAAAATTACACGTGTTATTCGGACGCGGGCAAATCCGCGCATTGACAATCGTATTGAATAATTCAAAAAACTTACTACGAGTGACCCAAACGCGACGCCACCAGCTTTAAGTTATTGTTGAAAGTGAGGAATAGAAATATCCTAATGGAAATCAAAGTATATACCAATAGTAATAATAATAATATATGAAAATCGGATAAACAGGTTAAGAGCTACAATCCTTTTGCCGAAATGAAGTAGAGGTGTTTTATATTTTAAAATTTCAAAATGATCCTGTCGTGGCGCAGCGGCACAAGCGTGTGCTTGTAAGCGACAACTTGTGGTTTCGATCCCTACTCGAGGAAATGAAATATTTCATTTCTTCGCTCTGATAATAAGGCAAAATCGCGGCGTCGAGTTCCGCCACTAAACACGTAATACCTTAAATTCGGGTGGGGAATGAAAGTGAAACGGAGTGTCTTAACAGTAGTTTCCCAAGTTCCCTCTGCCTACCCAGACATGCGCGGGATACACCGTGAAGCTGACTAAAAACGATTATTTCCAAACTTTGGTTGCATTTTTTAAAACTTATTTGAATTTAGGCCTCAAACGGGAAAAAAATCTATAAACACTCTTGCGCATAAAATATCACCTATCGATCCAGATGCTTCGCCAACGCCAAATAGGTTTATGATATTGAATTCCAAGCATTGTTATCAAGGGGAGTCAACGTATAAGAATTTCCTATAGATTCCTTATATAGATAAATAAATAGCTTTAGGCAGTCATGGCGGAGGTGAGTTTTATGTTCTATTCACGCAAAAATATTTAATATTTTCATATGACAAAAATAATATCTTCATTTTTTCGCACTGATAATGCGCAACGGTAAGTTCCAATATTCAGCATACAATGTCTCAAATGCGGCGTAAAGTTGGAAACAAAACGGAGTATCTTAACACTAGGTTCTCACTTTCTCTCTGTCCACCCTCTCATGTGCTGATGAATACAGCGTAAGATAGAGAAAAAAAATTACAAAAAAAAACAGTTTACTATGAAAGTATATGCATGTGTACGGATTTAGCAAGTCTATAAACAATCTCTTACAGATTTGTTAAATTCCGTTAGTATAAATGTTTTAAGAGTTTAGTGAATAAACTTCTATATATAAACCATATAAAACAGAATAAAGGGAAAAATCCTAGTATTAAGACACTAAGTTTTCCATTTTTTACACAATTTTTTTCTGTTATTAAAGTGTTAATTCACACTTAGAAAAGAAAAATACTAATTTAGTAAACTTTTTTTTTTAGCGAAGTGGTATTGAATCTGCATTTTTTTACCTTTTTTTCATTGAAGTGGTACTTAATTTTCTCTTAGACGGATTGCAATAGGCGCAGGTTCAAATCCCACTGCGTTTAAACATTTTTAAACGTTTTCTAAATAAGTGTATTTCAAACGGTTACTGAGCCATAGCGTATTGAGTGTCGGAAGCTTATATTTCCTTATAGAAATCGAATCCAAAAGCATCGCCTTTATAATTAGACACATAAGGTCTTTTTTTACAAAAAAAAAACATTCTATGTAGATATCGCACTGGTACTCGTGTTTAAGCTGTGACACAAAATGTTTGACCAGCCGGTATCTTTATAGCGGTCCGGATATCCGGTCTGACCGCACATAATGGGTTCCTCAATCAAAACGTCACTTTCACATTTGGTCATGCAAAATTCGGTATTTGAATTATCGATTGGCCTGAATAATATATGTATATGTATGTACTCGTATGTCTGAGGCCTGTCGTGGTGCAACACAAGCGTGTGTCTGTTAACGTGACAGGTTGTGGGTTTGATCTCTACACGAGGAAAGGAAATATTTCGCTCTAGTGAAAAAGCAAAACGCGGCGTTGAGCACTGTTATTAAACACGTAATGCCTCAAATTCAGCTGAAAGTGGGAAACGGAACGCAGTGTCTTAAAATTATGTTCTCAAGTTCCTTCTGTGCAGGAGGAAACAGGAAATTTAAAAATGAAAAAAAAATGTGTCGTATATGTACTACTAGCTGCTGCCCGCGGCTTCGCCCGCGCACAACTCGACGTATTTCATGATGATAACCACATAAGTTGTCACTACGTTCAGCCCCTTAATTATATTATATATGATTGGTATACTAACTGCTGTTAAAAGGGTTTTACTAAAATGATATTACTTTCTCTAATCGTATATCAAGCCATATCTTCCTAAAGTGTCCGTTTACTTTTTGACTTGTATAAAATGTAAGACTTTGTTAGACAATATGAATTGAGTGATTTGTAAAGGTTTGGAAAATCTCAGATTTTTTTTAAATAGTCTTCGATTATATGTGACAATATTTAAAGATTTAATTAATTCCCACAACATGAACTTTAAAGTAATCTTTAGCATAATAATCATTTAGTTCTAAATGTACTTTAGTAAATATTTGCCAATGAGCCGCGAATTTTTTTCTCAATTTTTATACACTGTATTGGCAGTTTTCCTCTCAAGAAAATCTGCAATTTTTTTTATTTGTTGTGCCATAAGCTTGATCATTTTAGGGGTAAAAACAACGCATTCATATAGCCAAGAACTTTCAAGCGTATGGTATGTTATGAATATCTTCAAATACTGAATTAATAAGTTCCATCTCGAAGCTGACCACTTTGTCAAGTATTACAGGAATTCTGATCTGACCATTCTCTTCAAGAAGACCTTCCCCAACATTAGAATAATATTTCAGAAAATTCTTGAGAATATGAACAACTACCAAGGTCAATTTAAAACTTGCCGAGTTTATCTGAAATCATCTGATAATAAAATTGCAATATTGGCCTG
>DWMZ01000441.1:0-22865 GCA_018249855.1 Eueides tales michaeli | reverse complement strand
ATTTATTATACTAACGAAAAAATGCTTATTTCAATATTAAAAAGTATTTTGTATGTTTCTCACAAACAACTTTTGTTATAAAGAAAACAAAGACTTGAAAGAAAGCGTAAAATAAATGTAATATGAGCTTCCGGGATCTTTGTATTTTATTACTCATATACAATATATTTAACAAAATTACACATAACTATAGCAACATTTTCTTTTTAGGCTCACATTGAATCGTTTAAATAGCAAGAGCGCAGGGAACCTGGGAACCTAGTGTTATAGCAACATGTTTCCTACCTTCCACCTGGATTTAAGAGCTGGCTGATTGAGTGGCAGATTTAACGCCGTACATTATCTTCCAATTGAAATATATATAAATTGAATTAATTATGATTATAATAAAATTTACGTAATTTCTTAAGTAAGGAAACACATTACAATATATTGAGGCCGTTGTAACGCGTCGTAGGACTGTAGATGTGACGGTATCAAATTTGGCTCCCTTCGAGGGAATAAAATATTAATTATTTTAATTTCCTTGCTCTGGTAATGAGGCGTAGAACGAATATGAGCTATTTTTTTTTTAAGAAAAATCTTGAATTTGTTAGTATATTTTCTAATATAGATCGTATATTGATTACTAATATATTACTGTATAAATATGTTACTAAATTTATATAGGTTATAATATACACATAAATTAAAAAGTTATAAAATACTTTAAATGAACAGATAAACAATAAATATAAATAATTATTAATATTACTACATTAATATTTGATCTGTAAACATACAGTTTATGGGTTCAATTTCCACATAGAGAACTGAATTCACATTTCACGCTTGTATATTATCACTATTCCTTTTACCTACTCAGGTATTTATGAAATATACAAGCTAAAAGAAATATGTAATATATTGGGAAATCTTCAAAGTTAAAGAAACAACTTGAACTTTAAGTAATATTAAAAGGAGTAACTTGAAGCTAAGGTAACAGGAACCTGTAACAATATTGTAGGTACCTGATTGAAATTTACTTCGTTAATTAGGAAAGCTTAATATTTCCTGTGGCAAGTCTTAACTGAACGAACGTATGTAAGTATACTCTTACGTACATATACAAGTAAGTCTCAAGGGACGGACTGTGTAGAACAACAATATGTTGTTAACATATTGTAAATAATAATTTTATAGTTCCTATATTGTATTTTAACTATTTTAAGGGTTATTGTAACGGCAATTGTTTGTTTAATTATATAATTATGTCAGTAAGTGGAGAATACAAAGGGTTTCATATAAAATGAACGCAACTCATTGAGTCCAATAGTGTTATTTGGTCAGTTAACAATAGAAGCATTTGTTTTACCCGATGGTCTATACTAACAATTTCTCTTTACTGCAGTATAGTATAAGCATGTAGATATACTGAGTTAAGTATAAGTAATATAATACTATCATGGGTTTACAGCTTAACTAATGACGTAATAATATTAGTAATTAATTATATATATCTATGTATACTTTTACCTCGACGCCATAGCTAGAAAATGAACATATTAAATATTTAATTCGAATTTATAGTCATACGCTAGTAGCGTATGAGCCTCAAACTTTTTGTCTTTGAAATTAATCTGTAACCTGAATCTGATTTACTGGCGTAACTCAACGCCGCCCTTTGTCAACATTCCTCAGACGGAAATTTCTTCCGCCTGGATTGGAAAGATAGCATTCACGAGTTGGTTTTGACACCAGGTTCCTAGGCTCCCTTTTCCTCTGTACGCGACACATATATTACCTACTTCAAAAAAAATATACGCTTGCTATAGATTATTTTTGTTATTAGCATATATAAATTGTTATCAACGTAGAAAAATATTCTAAATTTAAGTATACTAACGAAAAAAAGTATTTTCTATATTAAATGAGAGTGTTCCGTTTGTTGCTCACAAACAACTTTTGTTATAAAGAAAACAAAGACTCATAGGATTCAGTAAAATAAATGTAATATGAGCCTGAGAGGGATCTTGGAACTTTATTACTTACATAAAATATATTTTACACGTAACAAAAGAAATATTTTCTTTGTAAATTCAAGCTGTGTCCCTTACAAAGGCAAAGAGAGCCTAGGAGCATAGCGTTAAGACAAACTGAATGTTATATCTCCAATCCAGGCGGAAAGGAAAAAAAAATCCTCCTGGAGAATGTTGACAAAGGGCGGTGTTGAGTTACGCCAGTAAATGAAATTCAGACCACAGATTAAATTCAAAGACAAAAAGTTTGAGGCTCATACGCTACTAGCGTATGACTATAAATTCGAATTAAATATTTAATATGTTCATTTTCTAGCTATAGTGTCGAGGTAAAAGTATACATAGATATATATAATTAATTACTAATATTATTACGTCATTAGTTAAGCTGTAAACCCATGATAGTATTATATTACTTATACTTAACTCAGTATATCTACATGCTTATACTATACTGCAGTAAAGAGAAATTGTTAGTATAGACCATCGGGTAAAACAAATGCTTCTATTGTTAACTGACCAAAGAACACTATTGGATTCAATGAGTTGCGTTCATTTCATATGAAACCCTTTGTATTATCCACTTACTGACATAATTATATAATTAAACAAACAATTTCCGTTACAATAACCATTAAAATAGTTAAATTACAATATAGGAAGTATAAAATTATTATTTACAATATGTTAACGACATATTGTTCTACACAGTCCGTCCCTTGAGAGTTACTTGTATATGTACGTAGGAGTATACTTACATACGTTCGTTCAGTTAAGACTTGCCACAGGAAATATTAAACTTTCCTAATTAACGAAGTAAATTTCAATCAGGTACCTACAATATTGTTACAGGTTCCCGTTACCTTAGCTTTAAGTTATTTCTCTTAATATTACTTAATTTACTTTTACCTAAATTAATAAAGTTTGAAGATTTCCCAATATATATTACATATTTCTTTTAGCTTGTATATTCCGCATATACTTGAGTGGGTAAAAGGAATAGTGATAATATACATACGTGAAATGCAAATTCAGTTCTGTAAATGGGAATTGAACCCATAAACTCTATGTTTACAGATAAAATATTAACATATTAATATTAATTATTACTTATATTTATCTTTTATCTGTTCATTTATAGTATTTTATAACTATTTAATTTATGTGTATATTATAACCTATATAAATTTAGTAACATATTTATACAGTAATATATTAGTAATCAATATACGATCTATCTTAGCAAATATACTAACAAATTCAAGATTTTTCTTAAAAATAGAATAGCTCATATTCGTTCTACGCCTCATTACCAGAGCAAGGAAATTAAAATAATTAACATTTTATTCCCTCGAAGGGAGCCGAATTTGATACCGTCGCATCTACCAGTCGCACGACGCGTTACAACGGCCTCAATATATTGTAATGTGTTTCCTTACTTAAGAAATTACGTAAATTTTATTATAATCATAATTAATTCACTTTATATATATTTCAATTGGAAGATGATGTACGGCGGTAAATCTGCCACTCTATTAGCCAGCTTTTAAATCCAGGTGGAAGGTAGGAAACATGTTGCTATAACACTAGGTTCCCAGGTTCCCTGTAGCCTTGCTATTTAAGCGATTCGATGTGAACCTGAAAAGAAAATATTGCTATTGTTATGTGTAATTTTGTTAAATATATTGTATATGAGTAATAAAATATAAAGATCCCGGAAGCTCATATTACATTTATTATACGCTATCTTTCAAGTCTTTGTTTTCTTTATAACAAAAGTTTTTGTGTGAAACAGACAAAATACTCTCATTTAATATTGAAATAACCATTTACTATACTAACGAAAAGTATAATAAATTTTGATATTTTTATACGTTTTTCCAAACTTTCTTATGGTAAAACGTACATAATTTTTAGTAATCATATGAGAATTTCGAGATAGCTGTAGATAAGAAACGTATGGTTTAATTGTAGTGATCTTAAAAAGTTTCCGAGAGGAACGGATTCAAATTCTGATGCACTTTATAGTTGTATTTTTTCCTTTAACCCAGCCAACGTCAGTTAAGTTGAGTGAGTGAAATGAGTTGTCAACTTAGTGACTAACTTTTAGTCCAGACTAACTGCCAGGCGGTTATTGAAAGCAAGGGAGAGGCCCCTGCTTTCAATAACCGAAGCCCAGTGAAAGGTTAGGTAAACCGACACTAGTGAAAGCCATATTGGCGGTCGTTGATCTTCTGCGACTGACGCGGTTAATGAGCACAGAACTCCGTACCAGGCAGTGGTCTGAGGACCCTAGAGGGGCATCGACGACAACCTGGTACTGTTCCGGATGTGAAGTAAGTAGAAAGTCCAATAAGAGGCGTTGTGGTTGTCCACAGTCTGGGATTCACGTAGGCGTCTCAACCAATTGGGACAATCCAATCACCATGGCAAGGTCGAATATAGCCCTCCCCGCATGGTTGATGGTGCGTGACCCAAGCCAACTAGCATTATGTGCAATTAAATCGCCAAGTAATACGATCTCTGCGGTGCCCTTCTGCCGCTTTGTGTGAGATATAGCGTGAAGCTAATATGTAAAGCTTCAAAATATTATAAGATTATATCACATTAAGCTGTCAAGTCTTTATTTACTCCATTTCTTGCCAAGCTTGATAAAATTATATATTAAATGAGGGAACATTATGCCAGTGACTGAATTATCCACCTTAAATAATTAACTAAACGAAGTGTCTTAATATTAGGTTCCCAAGTCCCCTCTGCCTACCCTGTTATGTGCGGGATACGGTGGGAAACTGAAAAAAAAGTAAATATAGTTTTTACCTCAAGTGGGGATTGAATCTACAATCACTACGCTAACATTATAAGCTGCTCAAGGCAATAAATTTATCTTCCTTATTTAGAAATATATTTCCTTTATCTATCTTAAAACATATTTTTCTTTATTAAAAGTGAACACAGTGTAATCTACATAACAGATAGGAAACTACAAAGTATTTTTTTTAATTATAGCGAAATGAGCTTTTAATATGAAATTACTGCGCTCTGGATATTCATTTAACTGTAACATACGACAGAATTGCTAATATCAGCGAACAAAAACATTATTAGAATTATTTTCTTTGGCCATAGAACACTTGTGTTTATAGAACTTTTCATAGAACTGATTTTTTTTTACTTCACTTTATGTCCAGCACATAGCATCATAGATAGAAAAAAACTTGGGGCATTACGTATTGAGTGGCGAAATGAAAACAATATTTTTTTCAAAAATATTAAGTATTTTATTTCCTCCAGGAGGGATCGAACTTTTGTCTCACTCGGCCACATCAGTTCTCGACAAAATTTATATTAATCTTTGTTTTTGAGCATTTTTAATAATTTACTTCACTATTTATATATTTACATATAATTTTACTATTTTTTGTGTGTTGTAGGCAGTAGAAATCTGGTGTCAAACCTCTAATTTTCACTCAATTCTTCAAGATATAATGTATCGCGAAGCGGAACTTAACACCGTATTTTAACTAATATAACCTTTTTCCGAACATAGCAGGGTAGACAGAGGGATCGTGGGATGATAGTGTTAAAAAACTTCGTTGCATTCCCCATTTTCCGCAAAATTTGAGACATTGTGTGTTGAGTGGTGGAACGTATGTCCTCACTTTGACTTATGACCACAGGGAAAAAATGAAAACATTATAATTATTAAATTGAAAATATAAAATGTTCATTTCATAGAGTGGGGATCGGATACATAACCTTAATACAGTCACATGGTTGTGCCCCTGCATCACGAGAGGCCTCAAAAGATATAGCCTTAAGCTATAACCGGAAATCCGTACTCTCACTAAGCATACACATTCTACACGTTAATAAAAATCGAATACTTTAAGTACATAACATAATAACATTTAACAACACTCCTAAATCTGATTTATGTTTTAATAAATCCAGACAACCTTTATAAAATTGCAATAAATTCCATCAAAATTTGACATAACGGGAATTCAAAGCGCAGAAATGTACGGCTCGAATTTATAGAGCCTTATATTAAAGATATGAAATGTAATGGTTTTGTCTGTTATTGTTAAAGCAAAATGGCTGTTACATAAGAAATATGTACGTAGATTGTTTTATTTAATAAATTGTCAGTATTTATATCCTTCAGTCAGGATATAAATCGATTCCTACTTCGGAAATTGAATTATTTTTATTTAATTAGTCTGGTCTAGAGCGGCGAAATGTTCCGTTAAAAAAATTAATTAAAATGTGATTGACAATGTCTATGAAGTTGAGTATATCTGTATATTTAGCTATCACAAAATTTATCTAAACATCCATATCTCACATAATTCAACACAATGACCATTTTAGCCACATTTCTTATTAAAGATAAAAATTTGGATTATTAAGCAATTAATTATCCAAATAGTAGAGGTTAGCCAGTGACAGAGTACAAGTGTCCCGAGTCGCACCAGGACTGCCCGTCCAGTACTCGTCGCCTGTTATGTAATCGTTAACAATAAAAAATTAGGGCAAATTTGATGACCCGTCTAAAAGTGGAATGATAGACAAGTACCTTATAATAACGTACAACCAATTTCCACGACGATACCGACATACTAATAATAGCTTATTTTTTAAATAAGAACTAAACATAATATGATACACCGCGGCTTGTCTTGGCGCTAATCCAGAAGCTTGCGACGCCAAGCGCAAAAGGTTATGTATGCGATTAGCTTTGGTTATAACGCAAAGCGCGGCGATAAGTGGGAAAGAAAACGGAGTTTTTTATCACTAGGTTCCCCAGTTCCATCTGCCCAACATGCCATGAGAGGAATACAAGGTGAAGCTAAAAAAAATATTAAAGAGAGCGCATCTTATATAAATAGTATATTATTACGTAGTCACGTAGCCAATAGCTACGAGAACGCTACGGAAGTTAGTACGATACATAAAATTTGGCAATATTATTCTGTTTAACATTGAATCCTACAAGATAAGTATTTTTCCAACCTTTTTTTTCCTTAAAAATATATTTTTTAGTATTTTAGACTATCATTTTCCTTAACATTTCTATATTAGTTTTTGACTGCACATTTATTTTAAGACTTAGTATTTTGTTATCAAATAAAATATTTGCGCACTTGGATGATGGTGAAATTTTTGAGGACCATGAATATTGTTATGTAATATTATTAAAAAAATACGTTATAATTATATACTTTATCCACCACGTTTTGTTCATTAAGTAAAAAAAATATTATAGAGACCTTCGTGGCGCAGCAACATAGCATCTGTACGCAACGGGTAGCGACGTGTGAGTTCCATTTTCATTTTGTTTAAAGAACTATTTTTTCGTAGCTATTAACAACAGTTACCCGATAAATCACAGCGTTGTCCATTCAATAAAATGTCTCGAAAATTGGACAACGGATTGTCTTATCACTCATTTCCCTCTACCTCCTATTCTTTCTGCGCAATACAACATGTTTATATAAATGTACAAATATCTAACCTTTCCACTAAAATTTATTACATATATATGTTACATGTGAATACTATTACGTATGTAACATGTGAATATCGTCTGATGCACTTACTATTTAGGACTGCTATATTGGATCCCGCTGTTTACTTTTCATCATATTAATAAGTGGCGTCCAAGTTATAAGAGAAAACATTTCACAATAAGAAAATATAAAATATACAAAATCATAAAAGATATTATATGTGATTAACTAAAAAGAGATAACTTTAAATAATATGTAAACTTTATATCAATTGAAAAATTTCGTATGTAGTAATATAGCTACGATCTCTTAGCTACGATCAGACAGATACAAATCATTCCCTCAGCAAAAACTAAACATATCGTCTTTTTTAAGCTTCACGTTGTATCCCTCATATGGCAGGTTAGGCAGAAGGAACTTGGGAACCTAAAGTTAAGACATTCGTTTCTCATTAGGATACCTTCGCTCCATTAAATTTCGGCCCTTTGCCACGGTTTGGGGCCTTTTGCCATGATTCATTTCTTCAAGTAGGGATTAAAACCTCAACACATCATTTTGACAGTCTTCACCACAATAGGCCTTATTCCTCTGATTAGATAAAAAAAAAGCAAAATTTTAATTATAAATTTAAATACGCTTAAGTATTTGCCTCAACCCACAATTTTACTATTTCATGATGAGCTCTGGTTCTTCATGACACTTGCACTTAATGACTAGCCGCGAGTATTTGCTACTAGGTACTTTATTTGATTGAAAATTGAAATATATAGATTTATCTAACAGAACCTGTCGTGGCGCAGGGGCAGAAGCGTGTGACTGTAAATGACAGGTTGTGTGAGGTTGTGGGTTCGATCCTCACTCGATGAAGTGAAGTATTTAATATTATCATTTCTTCATTATGGCAACAAGGCAAAATGCGGCGTTCATTTTCGCAACTCATCACGTAATGCCTCATATTCGGCTCTAGGTTTCTAAGTTCCCTCTGCCTACCCTGCTATATGCGAGATACAGCGTGAAGCTAAGTAATCTAACACCACCTCTAATATCATATTATTATGATATTCATTGACATTTCCAAGGCACTGGCAGCAATAGAACGTAAGTATATGATATCATGTGCATGTCTCAACCCGGTATATTTACCTGGTATTCAAATTGTACTTTCCACAATATGTTGATATCTGGTGATATGTGTTGAAACAAGTACGTTGGATATTGGTTAAATTTTTTTTGTGCTTGTGCCCTAAATGTAGAGTGAAGCTGAAAAATATAAAACAAAATTGTGGCCATCAGTGGCCCAGTGGTACTAATTTGAAAATGTAAACGCGACAGATTATGGGTTCGATTCTCACTCGGGAAAATGAAATGTCAACACAAGTTCCCAAGTTCCAAAGCAGAGCGCACGACATGAATAAAATTACATATAAAAACGTTAATATTTTGTCGATATCATCATCACTTAAACAACTTTTACCATTTAAAATATTTGTCACTTGTTATTATAGGAACGGCAAAAAGAATTTATTGTTTCAGCCATGTGCGATTCTGATAGGCCTTTTATGTCACATTTAATATAAGATTGTTTTATATTAAAGTATAGTATATCTTCACACTGTATCTCGCATGTAGCATGATATGCGTAGCTTACTTGCGTGTTAAGAGGCGGAACTTAACGGCAATTTTGTATTTCAACGCCGGTTTTGTATTCTTACTACCGCAAGAAATAATTCATTCTTTCAATTTACAACCGTGTTGTTTACAGTCAATGCTTGGTTGGTTGGGTAAAACCAAGCTACGGCGGCTCTTACAAATTTAAGTTCTTTATGAATTTAATTGCTGCTGTACATATCCGCAACTGATATTTATAACAGAACTTGTCCGAAACACAAATTTTTACTATACAAAATGTTACATATATTGTTGATATGTCTAATAAATAAATAAATAAATAAATAAATAAATAAATTGTATCTAATACATCTGCCTATATTTCATAAAGGCATAAATTAATTTAATTTAGTGTTTTTTTTTTAATTTACAAGTAAATGAAAGCATCGACCTGAAATCAAATATAATAATTCTTTATATAAGTACGCAAAAAATCAATAATTAAGCAAATAAATCCCAGTAATCTGTATATTATAAAAGGATAGAAAAAGTCATTTCCAGTACATTCAAGATATAAAAAAAATAATTAGGCTCGTTAATGTATATTATATATTACGGCTTAGAATAGGATCACCTAGGTATTAATGGTGTCGTAAGAGATTAAAGTAAACGACTAAAGTACACGTGAGAGAGTCAGCTATGGCAAAACGTTTGGGCAGACTTGAACGGATTATTACCACCCCAATTAAACCGGCGTTTAATAGTGGCTTTGGCCACTACGTTTCACATAAGGTAATGCCAAGGCTCCGGTGCCCATTTCCAACGAGGTGTTGGAAATGGGCACTGATATATAAAAGCGGCACTGCGAGAGAAACAACCCAAGGAGGGTACTAGCGTCTCCGATGCTGGATTATTCCTCACTGAGTCTTCAAACATCAGGAGCCTGCCCTCTTATACAAATGCCGTCTACTACTATATTAAGACCTTGCCAGCCTTGTTATTTCTGACGGAAACCCAGACTACCCAACCGAGCGACAGCTTTCTTTTAATATCTCAGCTACAAAATAGAACATAATTTTATACTTCATGCCGGGGTTGCTGTGTTAGTAAGGCATTTTTTTCCATCATCTTATCACCTATCTATCTAGCTCTGTGTGGACTCGGGCGATCTCCATAAGAATGCTGCAATAGAAGACACAAGTATATTTCGGCACAGGTCGACGATTTCCTGAGTATTTACCGACTACTACGCTATCAACTTCATAGCAATGTATGTAAGAACCTTTTAACATTCCATTAGTATGCAGAAAAAACAGGGTACGAAATCACCACCTTAAAGGTCGTCAGTACTCAAATAATATCAAAAAATTAAGGAGCAAAGGTATGTAGGTAGATATGTATGCTAATATTAAATAAGAACTTCAATATTTTGTTTTTAGATAATTTAAGTAAAAAAATCTTCAGTAACTAAGAAACTATAAAAAATATATAGGGCATTCGTATTCTTATGAGAGTAAAGAAATGTAAAAAAAAAAATCGTTGAAATCGAAAGCATCAAACACATTACCATTGCCCTTATTGTCAACTGTGCCGTTGCACTATGACAGTATACTAATACTGGTATTACAAAAATATTTTCACAAAATCAAATCGTTTAATTGCTTAAACTCAAATAGAGTGAACTATCCAAAAGTTTACGGTTGATCCTTGGCCGTTGAAGTGTTTGGAATATTAAATTCGTTTCAAATCATTTTAATTTAAGCCACATATTGTTTACTTTCATAGATGAGTTTGATCACTAAATTTGAATTGGAAATATTTACCGTATTAAAAAATAATTTACCAAGTTTAAAAATATTTAAACAATCAAATACAAAAGAATTAAAAGAAAACTTTATAGGAATTTTAAAGTGTTAATCCACACTTAGGTTTTATACGGTCTTCTTTCTAAATAATAAGTATTTTATTAAAAAATAGTCTTGAAATACCTGTGCCGGTCTTATTGAAACAGTCTCATCTATTAGTCTGCGGGAAATTCGTCAATACACAAACAACTAACAAAATTATCACATGTGCTTAAGAGCCTGAATATCTATCTATTCAGTCACTATTTAAATATTGTAGGAATATGAAGATATTGCATTATGATGATCTCATCTAAATAAATAGTTCACGTTTTATAATATTTAACATGCGTACTTCGAAGCCTAAATAGATGTACATAATAGAAAAGCCTCCAATTTCTAAAATTATGTTGTAACATATATGTTAAGTTAATAACCGGCTCTCCTTAAGTCCGTTAAATATAGTTTACAATCTCGTTAGTGAATTCAGATACATTAAAGTACCCTCTAAAAAGTCGAGTCAGTTTACTTTATATACTTTTAGAAATTGGATATATAAAGTCAGGTCTTTCGTAGAACTGACAAAGTAAAATGAAAGTATCGTGTCAGATACGTTGTTACTTTGCTCAGAGGTATTTTAACGAAATTAGTTTAAAAAAAAGATTAGTACAGTGTAGATAAATGTTTTGTAAACAATGTGTAAATATTTCTAAAATGCCTGTTCGATACGCGTGAAATTGTGGAAATTGCGGAAGTGTTTTAATAGGAATGGATTGTCTTACTTCTTGATTCCTAAGTTCCCTCTGGTAGGATAGGCACATTGCTACATGCGGAATGCAGAGAAATAGAGAATAGAGTTTTTAGCAACATACACAGTGTTACGCAAAAGCAGTATAAGGTAAAAGGGATGGAAAATATAGCAAATTGCTTATAGTTTTGAAATGTGTACACATTTAACTATTTCCGGTTCAACAACATTTTAACAGTCAAGTTATTAAAAGTTAAATAAGAGACTTTAAAAAAAATAAGTAGCTTCATTGCAAAAGTAGTAATTTATAATTTAGATAATAATTTATGATAAATCATCGTAAATTCTATTACATAGAATCAAAGCATCATTTATCTTTACGTTTTTTTTTTCAAGAATTAAAAAACATAGTAGGCAGAGAAATTCTAGTGGACGTACGTACATAGTGTACGACACCCCATTTTTCACTTTACGCTCAATTGTATACTACGTGTTGAATGGTGTAATTTAACGCCGCATATTGTCTACTAGAGTGTAGTTATTTAAACATAATTATTACACTGCACCAAAACGGCCTCAGTGTATGTTGCAAATTAAACTGTTTTTTCTTTAAATAAAACACAAACCTTTCTTTCATTACACACATAAATTTACTTTAAAAACAAAGCTTTACCGTGAAAAAGGATTTTCAGTGTCTAAACGTATACAAAACTGGTAATTTTGTAATAAAACAAACAAAATAGAATTTATATTTAATGAAAAATTTGTATGTGAAAAACGATTACCTTGAGTTACCATTTTTATTACTTCTATATAATTCTTTATATATTTATTTTTGGTTTATATTTTTTTAAGTTTTCATTGCATTCCTCATTCTGTGTAGCGTCATGCTTTGTCTACCGACCATAATCAGAAGTTCATTTTCTTGAGTGTGAATCGAATCTGCCGTATTTACAGCCATCCTCTGGCCTCAAATAATTTCTATTTTATAATATATATATATATATATATATATATATATATATATATATATATATATATATATATATATATATATATATACTCGTATATATGTATTTCGTTTGAACACCTGCCGCTGGATTTCGAGGTTAGCTGATAAAAAGCGTTAAGCCCTCCTTTTATTCAAGTTTATAGTACAGTAAAAAATATTTCCTTTACATGTTTATCCTTTTTTAAATTTGTTGCTTTAAGGGAATATGGGTAAGCATAAACAGAAAATAGAGTCAATATATTTTTGTAATCAGAATTCAATATAATACTAAATTTAAAAACGTATAAAAATTTGAACGAAGCAGGATTTGAACCCGCGCCGCACGGAAACCGTCCATGCGCTCTGACTAACTAAGCCAATTGTTCTCACCAAGTTCCGTCGAAATTCTTATGCGCTTGTTACAAAGTCGCTTGTTACAACAAGAAATTTTATAAATTTAATATTTTTCTTTCCTAAGTGTGGAATAACACTTGAAAAATAATAAAAATAGTATTCATTATATTCAAATGCATAATTAAATAAATTAATAATATATTTACTTTCACTAGAATTAGAATTTAAAATAAATTATTTCTTCGAGTGGGGTCGAATACATATAAACTTAATTCAAATTCAAACGTCGTTCCTTTACTCCACCGTCTCGTTATTACAATTAAGTATCATAAAACTCTGTAAGCGCTACGTTAAAAAATATATATGTTCTAAGTTCTTTATTTTAGCTTTAGAGTAACTAAAGGGAACCTGGGAACCTAATGTTTCGTTTTTATTCATCTTAGAGTTAGCAACTTGGTACCGTCACTCCTCTAAAATAATTTAATAATTTTAAATAATAAAACTCTTACGCTGAAGTATAATTATAATGACTTTAATTTTAAATGTGATACCTTATTTAGTAACATAAAATATAAAAGGATAAAGACAATACAAGGATAAATATTTCTTTTAACTATCTACAAACATTTTTCTTTATTAATAGTGAACACAAAGTAATCTGCATGACAGAGAGCAAACTATAAAGTATTTTTTTTAATTAAAGTGAAATAAGCTTTCTATATGAAATTATTGCGATCTGGATATTCATTTAACTGTAATATACGACAAAATAGCTAATAACAGCGAATAAACACTTGATTATAACTATTTTATTCAGAAAATATTATAGATCGCAAAAACATGTGTTAATTGAACTCTACATAGAACAAAATTATTATTTTTAGATTCACCCTGTTTCCTGCATATGACACCCTGCCAGGCAAAGGGAACTTGGGAACCTACTTTTAAAACACTCCGTTAAGTATTTCACTTAGATATAATACAGTGTGTTCCATCATTCAATACGTGACTTTATCAAGTTTAGCGAAAAGTTTAGTAAAAATTGACTTGGCAACTTATTGTGATATAATCTGGTAATGTTTGGAAGCTTTATATATTAGCTTAACGCTTTATCCAGCACAAAGCGGGCTAGGCAGAAGAAACCTGGAAAACTAGTCTTAAGATACTCAAATACCCAGATTTTTATTACAAAATAAAATTGACAAGTTTTTTTGAACGACAATTAATTTACCACCGGTTCACTAAAGTTAGTGCCTCAGATCTGAGAATAACCGGTGCAAAAACCTCAGCGAGACATGTTTTTTTTAATCAATATTTAATAATATAATTCATTATCATCATTTTTTTATGTTTTACATAGTTAAATTATACAACAAAACATTTAGTTTAGAAGGTACCCGGCCAGATTCTAAGTTATTACCATACCAAATTTCCTTTATTCCGGGAACGGAATAAAGGAAATTTGGTATTATATTGGCTTTTGGCTATTGGAAAATAGTTATTGCGTGTTGGGCGTTCAAACTAACAGACAGTCAGGCACACAGACGTATAGTCAAAAATTCTGCTGAGTAGCTTTTTAGCTTATATTATCGATATGTTAAAATATGTTTTTTTTTATATCTTTAATGTACAGAATGAACTTTTACTTTCCTTTTATTTTATATAGGTTACCTTTTCAATTATTATATATTTATACAACAAAACATTTAGTTTAGAAAGTACCCGGCACGATTCTAAGTTATTACCATACCAAATTTCATTTATTCCGTTCCAATAGTTATTGCGTGTTGGGCGTTCAAACTAACAGACAGTCAGGCACACAGACGTATAGTCAAAAATTCTGCTGAGTAGCTTTTTAGCTTATATTATCGATATGTTAAAATATGTATTTTTTTATATCTTTAATGTACAGAATGAACTTTTACTTTCCTTTTATTTTATATAGGTTACCTTTTCAATTATTATATATTATTTTTTATTATATATTACTTGATGCCTGTCGTGGCGCAGCGGCACAAGCGTGTGGCTGTAACCGACAGGTTCTGGGTTCTATACCCAGTCGAAGAAATTATATATTAAATTGAAAATTTAAATAAAAAAAAAATATTTTTCGCCGTGTGATCCCGGCTTAGAATAGGATCACCCAGGTACTGGTGGTGTCGTAAGAGGCGACTAAAGTACGAGTGGAAGAGTCACGTTGTCAGCAATGACAACACGCATGGGCAGACTCGACCGGATTGTTACCACCCCCGGTATTTAAAATCGGCGTTAAGTAGTGACCTTAGTCACTGCGCTTCGCATTGGGTCATGCCGGGCCCCGGTGCCCATTCACCTTACAAACCGGCAGCGCTCCTGTAGCTCCTTTAGTGTTACACGGGGCCATGGGCGGCGGTGATCACTTACCATCGAGTAATGGTCTTTTCCATAAAAAAAAATATATATTTAATATTTCATCATTTTGTTCTGGAAATAAGACAAAGCGCGGCGGAAAGTGGGGAATGGAAGTGGAACGGAGTGTCTTAACACTAGGTTCCCGGGTTTCGTCTGCCTACCCTGCCTTTTGCGGGATACAGCGTGAAGCTAACAAAAAAAAAAGAAAAAAAATATATTTTACTGTGATTTCTTAGCCTTATTCTTAATTTTTTATCTACTTGTAAGGTATTAATTATTGTATTTGTAAGGACTACAAAACTAATTTTTGCCTCTATGAAACAGATACATTGATATACACAATAGAATTAATAAAGAACAAGTAAAGAGCTGCCGTGGTATGCTTGGATAGCCACTTACTCTAAGCGCCATTTAATATGCAATTTACCTACGCATATGTGCGAGATACAGTGTTAAGCTATAAACAATATTTTAATATAAAACAATGTTATATTAAATATGACATAAAATGCCTATCAGAGATAAGTCGTACATGGCTGAAACAATAAAATCTTATAGCCGTTCCCATAATTACAAGTGATAAACAATTTAAATGATAAAAGTTGTTTAAGTGATGGCCAATTACAGAACAATATCGTGATAATATTTACCTTTTTATACGTAATTTTACTCTTACTGTATGCCGTTAAGGTTCCCGTGAAAGGGTAGTCTACCTTCCCTGGAACCTGAGTAATTTGTATTAATTTTCATTTTCTCGTGTGCGAATAAAACACATAAAGATACAGAATTATCTAAAAACACTTATTTTAAGCAAATTAGCAGCATATTAGAAATCTAAACAATAAAATAAAAAACTATCTCAAAGAAAAACTATATTTTTTTTTTTTATTATTTCTCATCTTCACTCTTCAAAAGCACAAAAAGAAAGAATCAATTTCCAACATACTTATTTCTAAGCATTTAGCACGATATCAATATATTGCGAAAGGTATAGCGGTAATATGATATAAATATACCGAGCTAGGATTGAAATCACTATAAAAGCACTTAAGTTCCAGTGCTGCACTGCTACCTTAATAGTGCCAAAGTATATCAACATAATCTAAATAAAAAAATATTTATCCTATATTTATAATTTATAAGTTTATTTGAGACTTGACATGGCGTTAGCATTTCAATTTTCAATCAACTAAAGTACCTAATGGCAAATAGTCGCGGAGAGTCATTAAGTGATAGTGTCACGAAGCATTATGAAACAGAATTCATCAATGAAATAGTAAAATTGCGGAATAAGGCAAATACTTATGAGTTTTTATATTTTCATTTTTATCTAAACAGAGGGATGAGGCCTATCGTGGCGAAAATGTACAAGCTTGGGATTGTCATTGCATTGTGTAGTGATTTTAAATCCCCATTTGCTTACTCAGTTTTACGTTATATCCCTAGCGGGCGGGGAAGGCAGAGAGAACGGAGCGCCAAACGATACGATCTCGGCTTACTTCTTTTGCTTCGTCCACTGTCATCAACCTCTCTATACGTGTCCTCCAGAAGTCCTCATACTTTTTGCATGACCCTTCTCCAGTATCGTAGATACTGTGTTGTCAAAGGTCAACCGAGGTCTCTCCATTTCTCTCTTACCGCTCACTTTTCCTTCATAAATCTTTTTTGCCATTCTTTCATTACTCATTTGCTCTACAAGCCCAAACCACTTAAGCACGTTTTTCTTCATTTACACTGAGGCATTCACGCTTGTACCTAACATTCTGTGTATCTCTTCAATGGTTATGCGATCAGCTCAAATAACTCCGCATATCCCACGAAGAGATTACGTCGCCACATTATTCATCTTTCTTCCATTCTTTTTTCGTAGTAGCCATGTTTCGTTGCCGTATAACGGCGTTGGTACCAATACTGCATTATGTACAGCCAAACGTTTCATCATCTTAACAATGCAGCTAAGGCACGGGCAGAAATGCGCCTTTCCACATCCATTTCTTATCTTCTATCTCTACTTAACATATTTCCCAGAGATACTACCTCATTTACTTATTCTAATATCTTATCACTTACACTTACATATTATTTTAAGTCCAATGTCTCTTTTAAATTTATTTTGTTAGAGTAATAAGCAAAAAAAAACTAAACATATAATATCTTTCCTAAGTGTGGAATAACACTTTAAAAATAGTAAAAATATATAATATCTTTTTTGATTTTATATATTTAATATACTTTTTATTGTAAAATGTTTTCTCTGATAACTTGAACGCCACTTATTGATATGATGAAAAGTAAACAGCTGGATCCAATACAGCAGTCCTAAGTAGAAAGTGCGTCGGACGATATTCACATATAATATACGCAATAGTGTTATGTTAATTAATTTCAGTGGAAAGGTTAAATACTTGTTCATTTATATAAATATGCTGTATCCAGCAGATATCATGAGAGCGAGAGAGAAACGTATAGTGTTAAGACATTCCATTGTCCAATTTTCCATATTATGTGTTTTATAGTTAAAATCAACTATTACTAAATTATTACTAATTCGAAAAACTGAAAATAGTTTATTAAACCAAATGGAAATCGAACCCACAACCGTCGCTACACGTCGCGTACAGACGCTATGTCGCTGTGCCACCATAATATCTTTAATATTACTTTTATTTGCTAAGTGAATAGATAGATAGTATTTGTTTATCCAGCAGGATAGATTAGCATACTAATATTTTTTTTAATAACTACTGACATAACTGCCTATTTGGTAACGAAATATTAAGTCTTGAATTAAATGTACAGTCAAAGACTTATATAGAAATGGTAAGAAAATTTATAGTCTAAAATCTACTAATAAATATATATTTGAAGGTCGAAAAATACATATTTTATAAAAATCAATGTTGTGCACAAAATTTTGCCAAATTTTATGTGTCATATCAATTTCCGTAGCGTTCTCGTAGCTATTGGCTACGTGACTACGAATAAAGCTAGTATTTGTATAAAATGCGCTCTGTACAATATTTTTTTTAGCTTTACGTTAAAACATCTGCATGTATCCCACATACAGTAGGGTGGGCAGAGGGAATTCGGGAACCTAGTGTCAAGACACTCTTTTTTATTCACTGCTTATCACTGAATATGATGCATTGCATGTTGATGTGGCGGAACTCAACACCGTGCTTTGCCTTTTAACCAGAGAATAGAAAGTAATTTTAACTTTATTCACATAATTTTAATTCTGTAAATAATAGTTATCTATAGAATTAAAATTATACCTGTCAGTTCTTCTGATATCTGTCAGTTATAAAACTACCTGGTACCCTACCCGTTATTATTTTACCATTCCTTCATTTAATTTGTTATTTTCAACAAATATAATTGTGTGATTTCTGTACCTTTAGGTAAATTTGTATTAGATTTGCCATAATATATAGAAATTGTCAACTACATAGAAATTTAGTTAATTATATATAGATAACAAATAATTAAGTCACTTCGATCGCATTTTTTACTTAGTTTTTTTTATTACGGAATCCATCATCAATATATACCGCCGCTCTACGAGATAGTTACAAGAGTAAGCAAATTAAAAAAAAATCTCCCGAGTAGAAATTGAACTCTCAATCGTCCGTTTACAATCATAGGATATTTTGCCGAAATACAAGAAAATGGCAATAATATTTATATCAAAACTATACTGACAATTTAATGATATAAATCAAACTTCGTACATATTTCTTATTTAACACCCATTTTGCTGAAAACAATAAAAGACAAAAAACATTACATTTCATACATTTAATATAAGGCTCTAAAAATTCGAGCCGCACATTTCTGCCCTTTGAATTCCCCTTATGTCAATTTTTTATGGAATTTATTGCATTTTATAAAGGTTATCTGGATTTATTGGAACATAAATCAGATTTAGGAGTGTTGTTAAATTTTATTATGTTATGTACTTAAAGTATTCGATTTTTACTAACGTGCGGAATGTATAAGTTATTATTATAATAAGGTACGTGAAAGTACGGGATGATTGTAGGTTTAGAGCTAATAATATTATTTAGTTGCTTCGGTCTATACAATAGAAAAGTATCGTTGAATTAAAAGTGCTGATTGTGCCGTATTTGTCAAACACAGCGTTAAGTTCTACCAAGCCACATGTTATATCTTAAAGTTTTGGGCGGAAAGTAGTGTTTTAACACTGAGTTTCTAACGTGTGATTCTGGCTTAGAATAAGATTACTCTGGTACTAATAATGTCGTAAGAGGCGACTAAAGTATGTGTGGGAGAGTCGCAATGTCAGCAATGGCAACACGCATTGGCAGACTTGGCTGGATTATTACCACTCCTGGCATTTCAACTGGCGTTAAGTAGACCGGCAACGCTCCTGTTGCTCTTCTGGTGATCACTGCCACCCACAGCCTCGTGTTACAGTGACAGAAACACGATTGGGACGAGAAACAAGGACAAACTTGTGACGCATAGTTATCGCCTCCAAAAAAAAATAAATAAATAATTTATGGGTCTGAGCATACGTATCTATAATAGTTTAATGTTAAAGTAATGTTAATTAAGAAAGCTTACTACACTGTCCAAGAATATTTGAATGATAAAAATGTATTTAATTAAGGTCATTTGAATTTCATGCAGGAATGGTGACTCCATTGTATTAAACAATTAAATTGTAACATTATTCAATATTGAAAAGAGCAACTGTTGAGTTTCTTGCCGGCTCTTCTCAGCAGAACCGCATTCCGAGCCGGTAATTTTATGTTCGTGACGATTCTAAAGTGCTTGCTAAAGTCTATTTGAATAAAGAATAATTTGAATTTGAATTTACACGAGGCCGTGGGCGGCGGTGATCACTTAACATCGAGTGACCCGTACGCTCGTTTGTCGTGTACATTCCATATAAAAAAAGTTCCCAATGCCTACAACGCTGTAAAAATAGTGAAATAACGTAAACAAAATAAATTCAATAACAAAACGAACATAAGGTTAATATTAATTTAGTTCTATGTAATACAATTTTATAAACACAAGTTTTTATGATCTATTTTCTAAAGAAAATTATTATAATCATGTTTCAATTCGCTGTTATTAGTGTTTTTTGTCGTATATTACTCTTAAAACGTTCACAGCGAGCCCAATTTTGAAGAACTTTCAATTGGTCCGTTTGAGCTCGAAATCAGGTATTGTTAAATAAAATACAAACTATTCGTTCATTTAAATGTATTCTCTATCTCTTATCTCCGAACCTTATTGTAATTACATTGAACAAACAACATGTAATTGTTTGTTAAAATAATGCAAGCATATAGCTTTCTTAAAAAAAAAACATTTTTTTGTTGTTAGTATTTCAATTCACGTATATCCGAGATTCATCTAAATATTTAACACTGTATTCTTTATCTTTATGTATTAGAAAAAAAAAGTCATATCCGTTTCCATTTTTCAAGACAGGCAGAGCAATCGATGGGAATACTTGTACATTGCTAAAAATTTTCACTCTCCTTGACAGATTCCTATTCACTTAAAAGTATTTTAACCTTTTACTGCACGCTTTACGAGGTCATTTCCATATTTGTTAAATTTTAAACAATAAACATAAAAATTTAACAACAATAACGAACAAACACTTAACACGATATATATTGCGTAAAGAAACGTGTCCAGTATCGACTATGGTAGCGGCACTAGCGACACACAAGTCGACTTAACGGCTCCCAAACCACCCGAGCCACTCACCGCATGAGTTTGAAATCGGCCTCAACCCGCACCTTATTCAATCAACCCTACAAAGCAATTTATATATTAAATATTTCATTTGAAAAGATCAAATATTTCCCTTGAACGAACCCACTATCTGTCGTTTACAGTCAAACGCTACGGAGAATCTCCATTCTCTGATTTTACGCAAAATTATCATGATGTACGGAAAAATTTTACAAATATATATCTGTGAGGTATATCTTAAAAAGGACCATACACTGTTTACATCTCAATTGTATAAGCTAAGTGAAATTTAATTCAAAAATTACTTACTTATCATATTATTACGATCACGTTCCTTACAGAACAAAAAGCTTCAACGACTTAAGCTTCTAGAAATAAAATTAGCAAAATTAAAATTGAGACATTTTTGTTTCATAAAATTTCACATTAAGCAATTAATCTGTACTTTAAAACAGTTTAGAATATTAAATAAAAGCTTAACTTAGGATATCGTTAAATAGTAAAATAGGGTTTGGCTGTAAACGCGACTGTTGTGGGTTAGATTTTCACTTTGGATAATGAAAATTCATTTAACTTTGTATGGTAAATAATGAGAGTGGAACTGAACACCGCGTTTTTCTTTAATACCATAATGAAGAAATGAAAATATAAAATATTACATTTCCTCGAGTAAGGATCAAACCTACAATCTGTCGCGTTTATTGTCATACATTTGCTACATTTGCGCCCTTGCACCACGACACACCTTACTTCATTAAGCAATATTTTATACCACTTCATAAATACGTTCCATTTCTAAACCGACCATAAAACCTCTTTGTAATGTTGATAACATTCATATGAGAAGTACTTAAATCGTTCAACCAGTTTTTCATTAAAGACTTTCTGCAGTGGTAACAAACTTCACTTGCGGTAGTAATAAATAAGTTTGATTCTTGCATCTAGTAAATATTTCACATTACAAGTAAAGTGATACAGTGCAGTCAGCTTTTTAGATTATATTTCTTACTAGCGATATGCACTTGTGGCCGATTTAATATACAGATTATTTATTTAATTTGCATTCCTTTTTAATGAATATGTGCTTTCATCGGATTGATGATTTTACCTTAGGATGATTTATAATTTATTTTTTTTTAACCACTGCCAGTTTGTTTTACAGAATCATTTTTTTTTATTTGACAGAATTAATTTTATCAAACAAAATTTAATGTGGAATGTACCGGGACGGACTCTTAGCTAATACAATATCAAATTTCATTTAATCCGTCCCAGTAGTTTTTGCATGTTTGGCGTTGAAGCTAACAAAAACATAGAAAAACATACAGACTGACAAAGAAAATTTCTTCTGATTGGCTTTTTCGCTTTTATTATCTGCATATTAATGAACCTAATTAATATGTTTTTATATCTTTCATATACAGAATTAGCTCTTGCTATCCATCCTCTTAATTTTTTGCTATATATATATATATATATATATATATATATATATATATATATATATATATATATATATATATATATATATATATATATATATATATATATATATAAAAAAATAAAAAAAAAAATAATATATTAAATATACAAAAAAAAAAAAAAAAAAAAAAAAAAAAAAAAAAAAAAAAAAAAAAAAAAAAAAAAAAAAAAAAAATA
>DWMZ01000440.1:0-22866 GCA_018249855.1 Eueides tales michaeli | reverse complement strand
TTCGACGGAGCTTGGTGAGGACGGATGGCTTAGTGGTCAGAGCGCTTGAACGGTTTTCAAGAGGCGCAGGTTCAAATCCTGCTTCGTCCAAATTTTTATACGTTTTTAAATTTAGTATTTTTCTTTCAAATGTGTATGTTGATTACCAAGTTTAAAATCAACGTGAATCTTAAGTTATGTTATACTTTTTAATAAGTACACGTTTGAAACAACAGATATAAGAACAGTCAGTAAAATTTAACTAAAGAGTCATTATGCAGATTTCATTAACAAAACTTGAAAAAAATGTCATGAAATTAATTATATATCGCTTTATTAATTTTATGACATTAATGAGTAAATCCCACAATTTGTGGGGAACGGACATTTTCAGCTTAACATTTGTAAGCCTTAATTATATTTATCTGACAAACAATGTGGCTCGTTGTAAGAAATATTTTTTATAAAAGATATTGCAATTCTTAATGTCTTTGTTATTGAGTGAGGTTTTTGTGGAAAGTTACATGAAGCTGAGCTTTTAAATATAGAGTGTATATATCGCTTATTTATATTGTATTTCTCACTGCACTAGCGTTGACCAAGAATAATAAAATTTCATAATGAATAATAGTATAGATTAACTCTAAGTAGGAGACTGTATACAAGATAAAAGGTAAAACGATAAACTCATCGTTTCTTTTGTCTTATATAATAACTAAAAAGCTCTTATAATTAGATGGTGCTGGATTTGGAGTTACTAAGCGCTTGGAGCGTCCACTTTTACTCAATATATTTAAAATGATTCCAATACATAAAAACTAAATAAATAGATAAGCAAGTATATAATACATAAATGTGCTTCTCTCACATGAAGTGTGAAGCGTTCGAAACAAAAATAAAAGGCGTCAAGTTATAGAAACAAGGGACAATTGATTAGACCTAGACCTCATATATTTTTCTATTAGATTACTTACTAAATATAATAATTGTATATATTTTTTATAAGTTTGCTTTAAACTTTTAACATCGCCATCGTATTTGTGACTAATTTGGATGGACACAACATTTTAAAATTCATTCTACTTAGCAAAATTTGCAATACAAAACTAAAACAATATAAACTTGACAGTTGTGGATTCGATCAACCTTTCCGATTGTGTGGTATTTTGGTAGAAATTCAAAGTAATCTATTACCATCACTAAAATACAGAACTATATTAATCATATTTCATTACACCTTCCTGGAGAGATTATATATTTGATTGCCATTTAAAAACAATTTAGAAAGCTGATGAAAACTGACACGCTACGACAATGGCCTCACAATGTATAACAAGTTTAATATCTGACGCATAAACATTAATTGATATTAATGGGAATTTATATCTTCGCAAAAACCTTCGTTATTAATTCTATAAATTTCAGTGATTTAGAAGTCAACGTTATAAATTCATTGTATTATTTATAATGAGGATTAATAAATCATAGCACGGGTTTACCTCGTGTTGATCTAAACAGGTCCTCGGTGAAGATAAGTTTAACTTCATCATTTTTTATTTATTCTCCTTTAAGATCGTAGATAATCATACAAAGAAGCTTATCAAAGTCGTGATTGTAGACGGGAAGTACAACTTGTAAAATTTAATTAACATATTATATTTTTTTATACGTGAATGATAAAAAATACACCAATCGTTTTAAACCATTGACCATACATATAAAATGAAAGTATACATTTGTAATTTTGTATCCAATTAAAAAAAACTGGTAATAAGTCGTTGATAAATTACTAGGTTTCAATACCACTAACGTTATTTTTATGGACAAGACACGGCAAACGAATCTACGGGTCACCTGATGGTAAGTGATTACCGCCGCACACGGCCCCGTGGCCAGAGAAGCTACAGGAGCGGCCTTTAAGGCAGATGGACACCGGGGCCCGGCATTACTCAATGCAAAACGTTAACGTTAAAGCTGGTTTTAAATGCCGGGGTGGTAATAATCCGGTTGAATTTGCTCATACGTGTTGTCATTGCTGACAACGTGACTCTCCCACACGAACTTTAGTCGCCTCTTACGACACTATCAATACCAGGGTGATTCTATTCTAATTTTGGAATAATACGGTGAACATATACAAGATAATTCGTTAGCCAGAGTGCGAATAAGTAAAACACATATTTTTTACTAAAACAATTAAAAGTCACACACGCGACCATATTTTTTTCAGTAAAATACTTTTAATAAAGTATAATATTGAGAGTAGTTTTCAACCTCAATCCATCTCTGATCAATGTTCATGTGCGATTTACGAACTGTTTTAGTGTAACTGAAATTCATCAATAGTTTGTTAGTGGAGATGGGATCGTAACGAGAGTGTATCGATCTGTTGATTAGTGCGGTCTAATGTTATTATTTGATATTGCCCTTACATCTACTCCACCGAGCGCTGAGCTGAATCGATATTGGGTTTTCTAATAAAATTATAAATTGTAATAGCTTTATTTCTATTTTCGAAAATAGATGTTTCCAGTTTATGCTTTAAAATCCACGACTAGTACTGGCACGATTACAGATAGAGTAGGAACTTTAGTTATTTAGGGCTGTCAGTTATAAAGCGTGGACAAAGCGCGTCTCCGCTACAATGATAGTGCCCCGTCTCTAAGGGAAGGGAGAGTAGACAAAAGACAAGTGGGTCGTGTGAAAAGAATATAAACGATATTAAAAAAAGAATTAGAATATTAATAAAATTTTAACTACAATTTTAGGCACATTTTTCGTTTTGTCATTTTCCTATTAAATATAAAATAATGTCTAATTTAACATATCTATGATATACGTTCTATATCCATAACTTATTACATTTTAATTTATTAGTTACACATATACAATGGAGCCGTCGGCTGTTTATAACAGACATAGGGAGTATTGTTTGATATTGTTTCTATGAAACGACTTCAATAGTTTGGTGAGGCTAAATAAATAGAAATGTCTGACAAATCAAGACTAAGAAATATGTTCAAAAATACTATTATAAATCGTGTTTTATCTCCTTTCCAGGCGGCCCTGCAGCATTGTGACACAACGGCACAGTGACTGACTGTCAACGGTCGTGGGCTCCGTACTCACTCAGAAGAGTTAATTAATGTAGTCGCGCACAGCATGCACAGTGTCAAATTTTGAGACACTCGATTACGTACCGCTCAAGTTCAGAGATATTTTGTGTAAAATGGTGGAGTTCAGCGACATGGTTTGTTTTTAAAAATGAAATGAATATAATTTATTCTCCCAACTGGAAATCGAACCTAGAGTCAAGAGTTAACGAACTCATAACTTTTTAAATATTTGTATTTAAAAAAGAAGCAGCTTTTTTGTAACCCATAGCAGAGTAGGAAAAGTAAGTCCCTACTCTCCTTCCTCCGTAGTTTTACAAGACTGTTTCTTTAATTTAATTCGTCTATGTCGTAAATTTTAAAGTCAAAAAAAGTTACAAGCTTCATTTTTTTTAACCAAACAAATTACCAACGGCTTACTTAAGTTACTGCTTCAGACCTGGCAAGAACCGGCGTAAGGAACTCAACGGTATATGTCTTTTTTTTCTTTAAGTCAAATGTTTCCATCATATAATTAATTAGTGATAATAGTATATTTGAAATAGACTGGAGCGAGTATTACATTCCCAACGCGTGTTATTTAATATAAAGTATAAAATTACTCATTTAATAATATCCTTTAATACACAAACTTTTTTTCGCAACATTTTTAAAATTCTGAGATATTTTTTGGGATCATATTGCAATCGAGTTACAGGTGCACTAAGTACAAGTTTATTTCTAGTAATTATATTACGTATAACGTCAATTTTGGTAAATTCGTTAATACTATCCCTAATATAGACAGCATTTTTAAAAATTTCTTTATGTTATTTCTTTTCTAGGGCCTAGCGAGTTTAAGGAATTAAATAATAGATTGCACTAATAGCCAATTTTAGAAGACAAAGATTGACATAATACCGAATTGTTTTTTCTCTACTGAACATATTAGTTACTTGGTTTGTTAAAATTGAAGATGACCTCAGAGTTTAAGCCACTGGTCAGTTATACAAAGTATATGAATAATAAAATGTGCCCTTTTATTATTGAGATAATTTTTATTGATATTTGTTTCATTATTGAGAGAAAAAAATAACTTAAATTAATTAAGTTATCTACAAATTTACTAACCTCTGTGACTCTACAGGTCAGAAATCACTACTCAGGAAAATAGTTAATTTATTTTCATCATTTTTCTATGGTACAATATCGTTAAACTTCACCATTTAACATTCAATATCAATAATTAAATAGAAATTTCGCGTTGTTAAAGCAACATCATGTTTTTAAGCAGCACAGGTAGAAAAGATTCCTTCCTCCCCATTTCCTTCTAAGTGTTATAAATGAATCACTTTTACAAAAAATAAAATTTATTTCACCTACATCATTTCAGTTCCACAAGCAAAACTAACAAAGTAAGAAACAAAGTAAGGAGGAATAAGAGTTTCAATTTTCAGATTTAACTTTTACAACAAGTTGAGCGTATTTTTTTTTTTTTTTTTTTTTTTTTTTCTGAGTGACTGAACTGCTGTTGACCTGGGGTGGTCTTTACAGCGTCACCGGGCGTGGAGGAGCGAGTGTGGCTCGCCCCTGAAGAGTAAAACGAGATTTTATGAATGCTCGTGAAGGAAAACAGCGACTGCAGGGGAATGCCCTGCGTACGCTAATCAGGATGGTCTGTGACCGTCTGGCCCCGCCGCGCCGAGACGCGGACGTGCCGTTAGAAAGGTGTGGCCTTGTCGCCTCTTACGGCGACGGCGAATGTGTCTAGGGACTGAGGAGTGCAACCTTCCCGTGTACTGGGCGTTTGCGACGGTGATCGGATCGTATTGAGCGTATTGAAGTATAAAAGTTTATGAGAGGTAAAGATATGGCAATAACTCCCCTCGTGAGGCGGTAGTGGGAGCTCATTGTGGTCGGCTGTCAACGATTTTACGTGCCGTTACGTATGAAGCTCTACCACCGCATAATAAAACGTGTTGTATCATATTGAATTTGTTACTTACTTTGTCATATAGTTATAGTTGTCAGTAAATAAACTTTGCTAAATAAATTAAAAAAAAATCAGATTTACTTTGAGGGTTTTCATTGAAATTATTATCATACAACAAACGCTCTTTTAATTTATTTCAAAATTTGTACAAGCATTTCTAGCATTTTGATGTTTTCCGTATGGTGCAAGGTACGTTAAGAGAACCTTTTATTATAATACGTTCCTTTCCATAAAAGAGATAACAGCCTCACGGTTGTGAGTATCTTCGAATATCTTGTATTTTGAGAGAACCTTATATCATAATACGTTCCTTTCCATAAAAGAGATAACAGCAGGTTTCAGAATATCTTCCGACACCTTCAATCACTATAGAACAATACATTAGTATAATTGTATGTCAAATTATAATTGAAATATTCTGTTTATTATTAAGCTAAGCATTATTATTAATATTGAACTACATATATACCAATATATTATTTTAATTTACTTTCACACTCGCGCTGTCATCAGCCAGTTTATCACGTGACCGAATAAATGTAAAAATACTAACAATAGATATATTATTTATGTTATTCAACCTCTGCAACCTTCAAAAAATAGAGAGAGAGAAGAAATTATATTTGCTTCACAAAATATTGTACTTTCACACCTTTCTCCGCATAGCACGATATGCAAAGTAAAATTAGTGTTTAAACAGTCCGTTCTCCACTCTCCTCTAAATTCCAAGACATTATATATTAAATACCGTAATTCAAGCCTCATTTTATCTATGAGAGCTAGAACATGAATCATAAATTCAAGACCTCAAACCCCGTGTTTACAGTATCTACTTTTTTAACCGATAGTACGGCATAGAACTGCAATATCAAACTTTCATAATATAGAATTAATAGTCAAGAGTAATCTTAATATGCTCTGAAACAAAAATACTTTTAGTAAATTTCCCTGAAAATGTAATACTTTTCTTCTGTAAATATTTGGGAGTAGCAAGCTAGAGCTAAACAAGTAAGCTAGGTTTATTAAAAAGTTATTAAGACAATCTGAGAGAAACAAAATTTACAATTTATATAAGAACTCGCTATTTATAGTTATAAGATTATACATAGATTTTTATATCCTAGTAAGTTTTACCTACGACTTCGTCCGCGTAGTATAATGAAGAGTCGTGTATGACACAAAATATGTTCAAAGTACACGAGATAACCTTGTGTTTTTAATTTCTAAAAGAAGTTTTTAAAATTAGCGTCTTGGAGCCAAAAATCTTTTTAATTTTATAACATTTATCTGTATTATGTTTTGAATTTAATTTAGTACTAGCAACATGCCCGTGGCTTCACCCGCTTGAATTACACTAATACATGAATGAGCTTTATAAAATCTTTTAAATTATTATATTATGCTAAGAGAAACTTCACAGGAGATACTTCATGTTAACATGATGATGTCATATCATGAAATGAAATAATACTACTACTGGGAACTTCTGTAAAATATGTAAAATGTAATAAATTAGTCCATTATTATTATTTCACAGGCGATAATTGAAAAAATAATATGTAGATAAATGAAAAAAATGTGTATTTTTATAGTGAAAAATACTGCATATTTATTTTGACGCCATGTTTTGTCTTGCAACACCAACACAATGAAAATAATCCCGAGTGGTGATCGAGCCTACAGTCTATATATCATAAAACAATATTTCTCTATCTCAAACCTAATAGCACACCGATGTTCACATAAGTACAGATTCATTATTTTGATATATTTTTCTATAATATAAAATATATATTACGTCACTACGGTTAAATTTTCGGGCGTTCATTTACCAAGTTACTTCTGCTACCCTGCTATGTGCATAATTATGATTTTGGGTAAGCCTTGTTGTATTTGACATCTCGAAAAAGGTATAGTAAGGGGACTATTCTCTTTCGAGAGGTCAAACGGATAGGAATCTGTGCGCATATTTACCTTACATTAAGAATGCTTGAGGATTGTTGCCTAATGTGTAGATTCATACTCCAGAATATTACAAAGAAAACTTTTTTTTCACCTTCACGCTTTATTTTGAACTTGGGAACCTAACGTTGACACTGCATTTCGTTCCCAACTTTTCGTCGAATTGGAGACATTGAAATTTGCCTTTTTCCAGAGCGAAGAAATGATAATATTAAACATTTCATTTCTTCGGATGAGGATCGCTCACACAACCTGTTGCATTTAAAGTCACACGCTTACCTCAAATTTAATATTTTGTTTATCGACTAACTAAGTATCGTGTAGGACACAATATGTTACATCGAAATTATTAACATGAAGTAATATCGCATATGACAACTTTTCTCAATAAATGGATTGTGATGAATGGACACAATAAGATCTTTGTCAATCCATAACCTGGTCCAAATCAACCCCCAGAAGACACAAGTCTGCCACGCCCAGCATCAGTATATTGGGCCTCATCTATTCGAGCGACTGCCAGTATCGCGATCATCTGGAAAGCAAGACCAAGTTGACCTCGAAGGAACTGGGAGTCATCTGCAGAGCGAGACAGTACTTTACGCCAAAACACCATTTGGCCTCATATGGAGTACTGTTCTTACCTCTGGGCCGAACCGACGTAATGTGCGGTTAGAAAAACCGCACATTACGTCGCAAACTGAAAAACCATCCACATCAGATGGACACGTGGCACTCCACTACTGTGCGATTTCCCTTCAAGCGCCAATCACCTGTAGAACGGCCTTACCGCGGCAGTAGTTTCAGGTTGATATGTTATGGGTAAATTTTAAAAGCCAGCGACGCACCTGTACCTCGCTTGGTGGGCGGCGGTAACAATCATCTCTTATCTTTTCCATAAAAAAAAATACAAGTAGCTTCTCAGATTGTAGCGTTTAATAATATTAGTGCAGATAATAACTACTATTGCAACAGGTATCGCACCAAGTATTCGTAGACATTCGTCATTACAGTAATTATCTTTTTTATAAACATTAATGTTCCATCGCGGAAAAAAATATATTTGCTAAAAATATATAATTTAATTGTATCCTGAAAATTTTGAACATATTGTTTTTTTTAATAACTACGGGATATTAAATATTTATTTAACTTAACGCTCATCTCTCGCACAGAGCACGCTCTGTTCCTGTTAAGAAAGAAAAAATATTATTCCTCCTCTGAGAAACGGAACTCAGAAATATTCGAAAATATTCTACTTCTTCATTGGAAATCAAAGCCACAACCTGTAACGTTTACAGTGGCACACTTGCCCTTAGTTGCTTCCTAAACGCAGTATATTTGATTGTACATAGATTAATGCTTATGTAAAAATGTTTTTATTTCGTGAAGTTACATAGATCAACGTACATACGTAACCAAAATTCTTTTAAATAGTGAAGATTATTGGTTCAATCCACATCGAGGAAATTAATTTATGTATAATTTCATTGCTCTGGAGACAAAGTTCTACCTAACTTTAACTTCACTTACTAATAACTACAAATAATAATCTACAAGCATTGTTTTGAAAGTTAGGCCCAAATGAGAACGGTAGCGTAGTGCCTTATCTATATGAGAGATTGTAAAGCTAAAATAAAACAAAAATATAAATGAACGAATACACATCGTCTACTTTATAAAATACATTGATACTAAGGAAAATTTTTCACATTTTCTTCTCGAATCGCAACAACTTCTGAGATATAGCGACATTCACGAGGTGGTTGACATTGATTTATGTTTGATGTAACATTCCCAAGTCTCTAGACTACGTTACTTTAACTGCAACGACGAGGCGTTACAAGTGACGCCACAATGCTTGTAATTTTATTTGTATGACTTTTGAGATGTATTGTACAGAAAAATGTTGAGCTTTTTTTGAATTAAAAACAGGGCTTGTATATTTTTATTAACCGTGTCCAAATTGTTATTAATCAATGTAACGATCTGACAAACAAACGATCTGGCAAATATTTATTTCTTTTGAACTTAGCGGAGTGTCAAACACATTATAGGAGAATAGCTTGTAATATTTGAAAACTAGCTTAATTAAGTTCATCAGTTATTTATTAACTAAATCATTTATTAACAATGTTTCCTGAAAGTAACGACAAGTGACCTTAAGTTAGGTCACATGTATTGTAATAGGTGAAGGATGCCTTTAACATTACGTTGAACTACCTATTATTTTTTCTGTGTATTCTATATACATATGTACAATCGATATAAACAGGTACATTAATCCTCTCATAACAAGTTTACTTACTTTTGAAAATATTTAAATTGCTGTACATAAGCTATATAATAAACCACTAATTCATAGTAGTCAATAAATAATCAAAATTATGTCCGAATTAAAACGAAACTTTTGATATATAGATAACTTAACTTTGCGTAATAATTTTTAGCGAATTATTATTTTTGACAATATAGAACTTAGTCTCACTCGAAAAATTTAAAATATCTTATAATCAAGAAATTTTATATTCATATTTAAAAGCGTTTAAGAATTTGAAAGTAGCGGGATTGGAACCCGCTCCTATTGGAATCCGTTCGAGCGCTCTGACCACTAAGCCACTCTCATCTAGCTCGATTTTTTTAACTTTTGTTACAACAAGTTACTTTGTTAAAGGTACAGTCAATTACGTTCATTCGAACCTACTGGAAAAGAATTGTAACGAGATGAAAACATCAATGATAAAATTGTTTAAGAATTTTTCGGATTTACAATCTTCGTCCACTTTTTATATTTAGAGAAAAAAAGGTAGCAGTACGACACAACATACACATAGTACGACCGTTTCTTGTTCCGATCCCAAGACAAAACGCGTCTTTCAGTTTCGCTTCTCTACACGAGATGGTCAAACAATTAGGTTAAAAGTTGGAAGTGTCTAAACATAAGGTCCATGTTGCCGACCTTGGTGTCTGCGGAATACATCTATAAACATAATAATAAAAAAATAATTTAACACCAACTTATTATATTTAAGGAAAGAATCATTGTAATAGTGAAGTTTAGTTAACACATCAAATTTAAAGACAATTTTGTAGGAACTACCGTAACAAGAGAACAGGTATTTTGGTTCTCCGAGATAGCATCTCGTCATTCTCGTTACAATCTGGAAGCTTGAGGAAATTAGATTGATTAATCTTAACTTGGTTCGAGCGTCGTTTATTGTCGGAGGCACTGGTTCACTGGAACTTATAATTGCTTTATAGTTAGAGCGTTTAAATCTAAAGTTGTAGCTTAACAGCCTTTTTGATGCTTGAAAATTATAAATTAATTTTGAAATTAGAATTAAGGAGTTTTAAGACAACGCTATAGTGAAGCTATAAATGATTGTGGTACATTTACTGAAAACAATTTTTTTACAAAATACAACAAAAATCAAGCATAAATGTGTATCTTTGTGTTGATTTATTTTTCTGTGCTCTAAGGGATATTGCTTAACTAATAATTTCTCGACAGAGATGTATGTTGTATGTGTAAATGCATGTAAATATGTGTTTGAATGTTATAAGATTACCATAACTAGCTTGCATTGTAAGTAATGTTTCCCGCAATACTATGCGGCGTATTACGGTTTGAATATTGCAGTATGCAGTATATTATTAAAGAAATTGTACACCTCCCTGTAAGAAATATGTAAACTAATACAAGACCCGACGGCTGCAGTGGAGTATGCGATATCAACATAGATTACTGCAGTAAAAGTTTTAAGACCAAAGTAGTACACTAGTATAAAGTTTTTAAAGCTTCTCACTTTTTCCTCATAAGCGCGGCGTTAAGTTCCGCCAATAATAATAGTTATCAATACGCAATATCAAGAAAATTAGGGGCAAATAGAGAAAAAAACGTCTTAACACTAGGTTTACTGTGCCTATCTTGCAATATTCCGGTTACATCGTGAAACTAATAACTAACTATGAAAATAAAATAAAACGAGCGTTTTCACGGTTAAATCTTGATTCTATTCTAAAATTTAAATTGCTAATATTAACAGTTCATTTAACATTTGTTAGTTTACGCGGAAAAGGACGAGTTTGGGGGATCAAAGAAATTTCTAAGTTAAGTACAATAAAAAAGGACCTTAATTGTATCTTTTGTTAAAATAAGGGTCGTAAAATTTGTATTAGAAGACGATGTCTATTTACAGATATAATTATGTAATCAAATCAAAATATAAATATGCATAGAAGAATTGAAGATTTTTCAAGTAAATAAATAATACTTCCTACAATCACACACAAGGATTTTATGTAAGGCTTATTTTTGTTACTATTATATGAAGTTAGTAAAGAGATACAGCTTGAAGCTATCTAACGTAAATAACGTATACATATTTTTTAAAAAAACAGGATGATCATAGAAAAACTCATTTATTCATAAATTATTGTTGATCATAATTTCTTTTAATCACATCACATCTTTACGATTAACATAATTAATCGTAAAATTAACGATTAACATAATTAATCGTAAAATTAACATAATTAATCGTAAAATTAACGATTAACATAATTAATATGATATGATTATACTATTTTTTTTTAAAATATGTTTACGTTATTTACGTTAGCTTTAAGCTGTATCTCTTTATTTCCAAAAAATAAACAAAATATTTCTTCAAGTACGAATCGAACCCATAATGGTCGAGTCTACAAGCTAAGCTGTAGCACTTTTTGAAATTTCAAAACCTCTTAATTCTGATGGCTGCACAATCAACAACTTTACTAAGAACTTAACTAAACAAACTAGACGATGAAAATCTGTCTAAATATAAGACTAGCCTTTACCCGTAGCCTTGTACCCGTTATGCCTCGCTCTCAGTTTGGGCCGTATTGTTCGTGTATTCTATTAAAATAAAATTGATAATTCAAATAATTCTAAGTGATATTATCATGAAGATGTTAATAAAATTGTACAGGATTTTTATTTATTTATTTGTAGGAATGATTAAGAATAGAAAACCAAATAATAATTCGAAAACCCAAATGGTTTTTATATACCATTTTTCACCTAATATTATTAATAATAATTGCATTATCACAATAATCAGATTAATCAGTCTAATTAATGATGTCAGTCTAATTGATTATGATTTTATTATATTATAATAAGATGTGGCCCCTACTAAAATTCTTAGCCAGTTTTGGCCGAAACTGAAACCGAACTTTTGATCTGTCACTAAAGAAAAGTAAATAACAAATTACTAGATTTTCTCTAATTACGTGAACATCCAATTTGAATCATAAATAATAATAACCTACCCGAAGCTCTAAAAAGTTCTTAATAAGCTCGGAATTCATAACAAAACTCATCCATTATTCCAAGAGTGACATTATCAATAATAAATATCGTATGTATAAATATATTACGAGACCATTAAGGTTCAAGGTATATTAGTTTCTTCTAATATAGAATGAAGTCTGTTGTCACTCAATAACTTATCTACACTACTATGTGCAAGAAAAAGCGCGACATGGTTTTTTATATTGAGACTTGCGGCCCCCGCGCAGCTTCGCCCGCTTAAACTATACGATTTAATATACATTGTTATAGATTAAATAAATCGTTATCTTATAGTTTCAATATTTTTTTAGCTTCATGCTGTATTCATAACATAGCAGGTTAGGGAACCTTATGATAAGACCCTTCTTTCACCACATTCCGCCAAGTTCTGAAAGGTATTGTGCTTTGAGTAGTGAAATTCTACAGCACTTATCAAAACAAAAAAAAATTAAATATTTAAGCCCAACTCCTATGTTACAGCAGCCTATTTGGTTTAGCTTACAAAAAATATAGTAATAGAAAAATGTTTACTTATTTACATCTAGCTGGGTAGGCATCAAGTATTCATGGACAACAAACGCAAACATTGTTCCTGATAAATCTCGACCTGCGGTAATTCTGATATAAAAAACAGCATTTAAATTACTTCAGGACCTCCTCCAACTCAAAGTGAAAGTCTCATGACAATCAGTTCATCTGCCCTGGAGATTATCCCGGGTAAATAGAAAGACAGAAATCCGAATATTCAAACATTGTTTTTTTTTTTCATTTTCTGTATTATTTTAATAACAATTTGGACACGGTTATTTAAAAATATTTACGTTAGTAAATGCCTGAAAAACTACCCGCATTATCCCGTTTCTTAAGAATATGAAAAAGACGTGTAAAAGACAGAATGTTCCAATTTACGTATTAAAGTTGACGGGTGCATAAATTTGCGGGCGACGACTAGTAAACAATGCAAGTTCAAAGGATTCACATTCTCTTTAAGTAGAAAACTTTCTTAAGTATGAAATCAGATATACTCTGCAGTATTCCATCTTAGAAGAATTATTTAACTTTGTTATCGCAGAGGGCGTTATTTCTATGTAAAAACTTTAATAGTTTCAAGCCAAAATATTTAAAGTTCTAATAACTCTCTCCATTTTATTCTTTAGTTTAAAGAAAACATGGTATTTTTTGTCATGTTGAACGTCTCTTATTACAAATAAATAAAATATCCAACAACATGTAATATGTATTTTATCTTGTATTTAAGTACACCTGTTACTTTTATCAATAGAGCTATTACTAAATAAATATTCATCGACTAAGTCAATATAATATTTTATTTATTTCAAATATTCTTAATTGTTATTCCACACTTTGTAGAAAATATATCGTATACGCTTGTTATAGCTTATTTATGTAGGGGGACTGCTAACAACATGATCAAGTTGTAACAAGCGTATAAGGATTTCGACGTAGCTTGGTGAGAACGAATGGCTTAGTTGGTCAGAGTGCTTGGACTGCTTCCGACGGTCACATTTTTATACATTTTTAAATTTAGCACTTTAAACTTGATTGATTCCGCAATACAACACAAAAGGAATAAAGTTAATTGAGTGATAAAAATGAAAACTACTGCATGGGATATTATATTTTAAAGATATATGTATGTTGTTATAAAATAAATAGCCATTATAATTTGTGATGAAATCGACGTATACTTGAATTATTATCAAATACAACTTTAAATTAGCTTAGAGATATTTTAATTATCTTAAAGCTTTTCTTAAGGAAAAATTGGTTTACCTAAAATTAAAGGTTAATTTAGTTTAAATTATACATCAATATAATGGCTAATATACTCATATGTTTTAGTCTACCCGTGACCACGGACTACTGTAAAGTGTTCGAAACGTCGGGTTTCCAAAAATGTTTAAAAGTCAATATACGCGATTAATCCGTTTAAATTGTTTCATTTAAAATGTGTAACAATCGCGAAAATCAAAGATACTATTATACTCATATGTGTCAAATAAATTTCCACGAACAAGGGTAGGCAAAGGGAATTTAACGTTAAGATGCTCCGTTCTCTATGCAGCGCTCAATTTAAGAGACATTGCGTGTTGAGCTGTAAAACTCGAATATTGAAAATACCTCATTCCTTTGAGTACGAAGAGAGACAAAAGTCACCTTTACAATTAAAAGTCACCGCTGCTGGTGCTACTGCGTGCTGGATACACCCACATATAGCGGGGTAGGCAAAGAGAACTTGGGAACATAGTATTAAGACCCTTCCATTTCTCACTTTTCTTCTAATTTTAGAAAAATTGCACCTCGATACCAGAGTAATCGAACCCACAATCTTATATATTTAGAGTTGCGTGTGTTCCTGCGCCACGACAGGCCTCTAATAATACAAGCACACCTTAAAAAAAGTAACAACATTCGGAATATTTGATAACAATAAAGTAAATATTCTTTAATTATTAAAGAATACATTGAAGGGTCGTCGCGGATGTATTCGTGCTCTTGTAGGCTTTGATTTATAATTTAGTTTGGTGAACAAAACAGGTTTATATAATGCTGCGGGGGCCTAATGTGGATTTACAACTGATTTATTATTTACAATATATTTGCTTATATTTACAGTTATATAATGTAACAGGGAGGCGGGGATAACACAGTGTTAATACATTTTACTGCACTAAACGCCTAGCTAGCTGAACTTTAGTTGGGCCAACAGCATACTACATTACTACATTCGAAAAACGAACGAAAACGAACTTTAGTCATTCGTTGACACTTTTGTCTTTATTTGTTAGTCTCGCTCTTTACTTAGCAAATTCAGTTAAATATAACCTTTAATTTTTTCTATAGAAATATGGAGAGTATGATTTTTGGGCAGAGCTAAGAAGATCGATATATATTTAAAATCTTTTTTTCTTAGCTTTTTTTATGTCTACTTATAAATATTTTAGTTACATATGCAGTAGTTGTGAATCGATTGAAATTTTATATAATATTTTAATTTGTTAGAGAAATATTTTCGTTATTACAGTCTGACTATAATAATAAACCGTCATTTACTTTAAGATCATATTTTATGCTAGACTCTCGGAAGTTCATGCAAATAGACAGGATAAAAATAAACAGAAATAGATATATCGCCGTAAATAAAACAAAAATAACATAGATGACAAAATAGTAGGTTATTATGATAAAATAGATAAAAATCTATCCCTTTTTACTTTCGTGTATGACATAAGACAATAAAACAATAACAATATTTTCTGGTTTATCAGAATAAAGAGCCAATGTTGTACAGTAACAGAAAATAACTAGTTTATAAAAAAATCAAACAGCCGAGATTGCCTTGACCGTAAACGTGATACTTACTTTTGCACTTAATATATTAGACGAAATAAGAAATAAAGGTAAATGGGAAAGCTTTTACTTACGGCTTATTGTAACATTGTCTATTCAGCGAGGTCCCAATTGGGTATCTATATAAATTGACAACACTATGTTGATTGCTTGTTAGTAATTGTCACAGGATATATTTTTACTGCTTGTTTATTATTAAACACACTGCATTCCCTATATTCATACTGCAATACGTCAATTGATTGGCGTACCTACACGTCTTGCTGCATCTAATAGAGTAGCTAACTTGTTGCATAAATATTAAACATCACACCTACTTCTATAGATCTAACTCACTACCGTCGCGTATCTACGTAGTTGGGTTAGTGATGTCGCTGCGCCATGTAGGCCCCATTTTCCTTATTTTTACATTATTCACCTCTATAATATTAATAAATATTTTTTACTTTTATTGGATAAAAATTACAAAAAATATTACTTTTACAATAACAAATTAATCTATGTGATAAACGTCAGACGTGTAACAATGGTTTGATCATCTCATAAATGCAACTAAAGGACCGTTTATTACAACATCGACATTTCCATATTTATTTTGTATCAACTAAAAATACTTTAAAGATATACTATTCGTTCTAATAACTATACAACAAGTTATTTCTATACAAACCCTGCTCTAAATTCCAATATAGCTAAAGAAAGAAACCGTAGAATAGTTATAAGTCATACAAATGAAATCATAAGTCAGTAAGTGTAAAAGTTTTCAGCATACATAAATCAATGTCAACCACCTCGTGAATGTCGTTATACTTATCACAGAATTTGTCGCAGCTCGAGACGAAAGTGTGAAATATTTTCGTTCCGAAATATCAATGTATTTTATAAAGTAGACGATTTATATTCGTTTATTTATATTTTAGTTATATTTATTTTTATTTTTTACTTATATTTATTTTTATTTTAGCTCTACAACGACTCCCGTATATATTACGGCAGGCAGTGGGAACGTGATAATATAGCACTATTCTACGGTTCCTTTCTTTGTGATCAATTTTCAAGACAATGCATGTAAATTATTGGTGAGCTCGACGCCATTCTTTATCTTATTGTCAGATTCTGACTTCGAAATGTTTATTTTAGCTGTCTCAAATTTTAGTTTTTTTCATTCTGTAAAGAGATTTAAGTATGTATGTACTGACTTATAGCAAATCAAGAAACATATAAAACTTTACCACAGAAAAAGTTTCCCACTGGAACTATATCTCTTTTAATACGACAGTTCCATAATATTCCTTAATATTATATGTATCTGTAAGTAAGAAAAAAAAATCTTTACACTTTGTGCGCACATATTATGAAAACACAAATACAAGAAACGTCTTTTGCACATGTTCTCTTAAAAATAAAAAAAAATGTAAATCTTATGATCATATGTTCGTTGCTGCAAGTTTGTTTAATCTGATATATTCTTAGTACACAAATTGCTATTGTCATTGTAACGTTTTTTGGGGTCCACTATCGAAGGTTTGCCCGCAGTGACCCCTGTCATCCCCCTAGAGGGCTGTAACATTCCACCGTTTGTTACCAAGTGCGCCATACGAGCGCGCACTCATAGGTAGTCTCTCTAAGGCGAGACGCATCAGTGTGGTCCTACTGGTTTGATATGTGACGAATAAATAAACATGCGGCTTTGGGGACCGCCATCCAACATGATATGTCTAGAACGGCGGTAAGTAGAGGATGGACCAAATAGCTGTCTAATGTCAAATGTCAAATATGAATGTCTAATGCTAAATATGGAATGTAAATGGAGGAATAGCAAACAAATTAATGATTTATTAGATGTGATAAATGGAAGATTGCATTCTGAGTCGGCGTACCAGAGAACGGGCAAAGGAATCAAGGTGTAGGTGTGTTATTGTTCTCTCGATTGGTTAATGTAGCAGTAAAATACTAGGTGATCAACGTGAGGCTTTTTTGCTAGGGATACCAAGAGTATTCTAATTAGCGGTGTAATAAAAAAGGTGAAATTTTAAAAGAATGGATACAAGGTGAACAAAACGGTTATAAAAAAAGCTGAATTGAGAATGAACAAGACTGGAGGAGGAATTTTTTTTTGAATAAACAGGATGTTTGACCACAAACAAATTCACACGTATATATGGGATCCAACGGAAAGGAAAAGTATGATTGATATAATCCTAGCAGATCAGCGTATTCGATACCACGATTAGTATCTTTCATATTTCGCTAAAAAAATATACAATTTGTATGGTAATTGTATTAATGAAAACTTTAAAGAAATATTGTATAATTTTTTTATTTATTTTGCTTATTTTACTTACCGATAACTACAATTCTATCACAAAGTAAGTAGCAAACACAATTTGATTTAACATATTTTATAATATGGAGGTAGATCTTCATACGTCAAGACAAGTAAAATTGTTGACAATCGACCACGACGAGCTCCTAGTCGCCCCTCACAACAAAAGTTATTGTCATATCTTTACTTCTCATAAACTTTTATACTTCAATACGCTCAACTTGTTGTAAAAGTTAAATCTGGAAATTGACGCTCTTATTCCTCCCCACATGCACTTACGAGGTTGTTTGAGATCTGAGACGTGGTATTTCTTACTTTGTTAGTTTTACTTCTGGAAATAAAATGGTGTAGCAGGAATATATGTTATTTTTTAAATGTGCTATAATTAGAAGGTACCTGCAGTACTGCTTAAAAATAATTGACACTGCTTCAACAACGCGAAATCTCACTCAATTTTGGTGGTGATAGTGGAAGACGTTGAAAATAAATTAACTTTAATAATTTCCCTTTAGATTTAACAAATTGTAATCTCTGACCCATAGAGCCGCAGTGGTGGCAGTAAATTTGTAAATAGGTTGAACAATTTAAGAATACGAGTGTATATGATAACAAAAAGACACATTTTAAGCCGTTTTGAAAATATATCCAAGATTCAAATCCAAATTGAATTGATCGACTCAAGCTCGTCAAAGTGAAAACATTTTGTAAGTATATACATACGAGTATATTTATCATATTATTGGGAAAAATATAAGAAGTTAAAATCACAATAGTTAACTATAAAAATACTATAGCATATAATTAGACTGGCAATAGAGTAAAGTTTAAGACACGAGGTATTTCATTTAGAGTATAGATTGCTTGATACTTCTCTTGTATTGGGTAAATTGAACTCCACCACACAATTTCTTATAAGTTTCACTACATATTGCAAGTCATTAATTTCCTTATCAACTTTTCTTGTTCATGTAAAAACATTAAGCTATTGGAGCTTTTTGTAAAAGCTCTTAGTGGATACCAATATTTTTATTTCGTTCTTTGTTTCTTCGTGAGAAAACATCCAAATAAATTGAATTTACTATAAATCTTTTACAAAATTATTGACATCTACTTAAATGATTAATATTTCTAAGAAACAAAAATAAGTTGAATAAACTAATAAATTAGGAAAATACAGTTTTAGAGTATTATTGAATTAGGAAATTGTTGTATTTATATTGCGTTGTATGTTATTGTTTTGTATTATACTGTATTGTATTGTAGTATTTTTTGTATTTGCATAAATTATTTTAATTTATATTAAGCATACCTACCTACACAACTCGGCGTTGAGTTCCGCCACTCAACAGGCAATACCTCAAATGCCCTCCGCATTAAGTAGGGAAGGGAACGGAGTGTCTTAACACTAGGTTCTCAGAATGCTGCCAACCCTGCCACGTGCGAGATACAACGTGAACGTAACGCTACAATTACAAATAAACATACTATTACTAAATTTTAAAAAAATTAACGAAGCAGGATTTGAACTCACGCCTCTTGGAAACCGTCCAAGTCAAACTCTGATCAATTAAGCTATTCGTTCTCACCAAGCTTCGTCGAGATTCTTATATGGTTGTTACAACTTATATATATTTTTACTATTTTTTTTTAAGTGTTATTTCACACTTAGGAGAGAACAATACTAAATTTTAAAATCGTATAAAAATTTGAACGAAGCAAGATTTGAACCCGCGCCTCTTGGAAACCGTCCAAGCGCTCTGACCAACTACGCCATTCGTTCTCACCAAACTCCGTCGAAATTTTTACATGCTTGTTGTTGTTGTCGTAAATTGCTAACAATATAAATTGTAACAAGCGTAGTATGTTTATTTCCTAAGTGTGAAATAACATCTACTAATAAGCAGGCATTTTCCAAATATATTTTTATAATGTGTTGATAATAATAAAGGATAAATAAATAAATCTCCTTCAATCTGTCGAGGTAATAACAATAATTAATACTGAGTTACTCTTTTAAAAACGTATATTTTTTTTTACCGTAGCACGATTTGATCCATGCCTCTCGAAAACCGTCTGTGCGTTCCTAAGTCAGAACAAAGAATTAGTTTAAATTAAAGGTTTTTTTTTGACATTATTAAACTACGTGGGTCTTTTAAATTAAAAAAAATTATAACATTTGTCTAAGTACAAATCATAAATTAAAAATAATTTCATATAAATTAAAGCGTTGTTTTATACATTTAAAGGTAGACAGACATGAAGAGCCTAATGTTAGGACACCTCATTCCACACAATCATCCTTATTTCTAAAACTTTATAAATTGAGCAACGCAATTCAATGCCACGTTTTGTCTTGTAACCGGAACGAGAAAACGAAAATAAGTATTTTTCTCCAGTACAAATTGAACTGCCCCACTGCGCCAGAATGATTTCATTTTTTTAATAGCAACCAGTCTTATTGAGACCTATTGTGTCACTGAGTCACTACATACTAAGTACATAGTACACATCTCAAAGCCTTCATTCCACACTCATATAAGTTCTTATATCATAGTCATAACAAAATGTATCAACGACTCAGGTTATGACATTTTAATACTAATTTTACTTTTGTGAAGTCTTAAACAAAAATTCAATTTCGTCTCCGGCTTTGTTTACTTGAACACGACAGACAACATTATTTACGTCGGTCGAGCTCTTTTGTTTCTATTTAATGAATGAAATTAATATTTTAGTTCGAAATATACGAGCGTGTATGGGTTTTGGCATTTACTAGTATTAATTTACGTATGTAGTAGTTGTGATGAATAGAGAATGAAATAGAAATTATAGTCGGACTATTCTATTAATAATATATAGGCAATAAATGTAAAATTTAGAACTAATTGAGATGACACTGTATGTGTAATATTCAGGTAAGTGTTGGGTTACAGAATTGCAGGTTTTTTTTAAAAAACAAGAGTGAACGTCAAAGAAAAGAAGTGGAAGCAAGACAAATCACCATAAAAACAAAAAAAAATAGTTTCAATTACTTAATATTCTTAAATATTTAACTTAACTTACTGCTAAAGTATACATAATATTATTATCTTTATACACCACTGTACATTTATATGTATTGTTATTGCCACACAACCCAGTTGTCTTTTATCTGCGCTCCCTTCCCGTAGAGATGGGACAATGTCGTTGTAGCGGAGACGCGCTTTGTCCACGTCTTATAACTGACAGCTAGGTGCTTACTTTCCATGCTATTTACTTATTGATCTGTTTTAATGAATAGAAATATTATAATTAACGCTGAATTCCGCATATAGCAGGATAGCCAAATGGAACATAGTGATGAGACACTTCATTTCTTTTCCCGCTATTTTTTAAATATAAGTTTTTAATATAATTATCTACAGGCGAGATACGCCCTCGCCGAGGGCGGGTGGAGTAATGACAGCGAGAACTTTTAACAAATTTTGGTAATTAACGAAGTTTTTAAATCTTTATAATTATTGAGTTTAAGGAGAATATTAGCTTTTTTATATTATCATAAATAAACATATTTTTTCAGCTATGTTTTATAATAAAATAGTCATATGTTGTTAGTTATGAGTAAAAGTTAAGTAGAGGCCTTTGTGGTCCAGTGGGATTGCATTTGACTATGAAAGGATGTAAAATATTTCTATTTTCTTGCTCTGTAAACAAGAAAAAGCGCGGCTTGACACTAGATTGCTTGACTGATATATGACATGATATTGAATGTGAAGGTAAAATGAAAAGAAGAACTTTATAATTAAAATTAGAAAGGTTCAAACCCATTTGAAATATTTGTTTGAAATAAAGAGAGACAGTATAAAGCTTAAAAACTGTGACTGAACTCACTGTCTGCTATCTTAATACTTCTCTAACTGAGGACTTCTAGAGGAGGAGTCTAATATTAAATGTTTCAATTACTTATAGCGAAAGTTTAATACAAAATTATCGACTGTGAACCAACGAGCAAAAACAAAAAAGTGAACTAATCGTGGCTTTTATGCATTAAATGAAAAAAACCAACTTAAGAATCAAATAGCGATGTCGACATTTGTAATGTAATTAGAAATCCCAATATCGATTCAGCTTAGTAAGTGGTGAACTAGATTTTAACGCGATATCAAATAATAACATTAGACCGCACTAATCAACTGATCGATACACTCTCGTTACGATCCCATCTCCACTAACAAACTATTAATGAATTTCAGTTACACTAAAACAGTTCGTAAATCGCAGATGTACTCGTACATTGATCAGGGATGGATTTAGGTTCAAAAATGACAACATTTGATTTTTGTACTTAAACGTGGTGATTACTATATATTATGTAACAGTTTGTCAGAGGTTGCTCATATTTGGAGCAAACTGTGAAAATATCTCTTATCTTTAATTATCTTGTGTTTTGAAAAAGTAGACTAAAGTAAGTAAGACCATTATTAATCTAATTAGCTACTTTATACAGTCAATTCATAGATTAACTGCTAATTAGCTATAATATATGTTTGAACACGGCCCTGTCGTAGCTACATGTTCTACTTGTTTATAGCAACTCACTCATTCGTTTGGGCATGTTCGGAGGGAAACAAAGTATTGCGATATATAATTACGCATTACAAAGCGGTCCGTTGTGAGTTTTACTCATCATTGAAACAATACAGTAGTTTTATATATATATATATATATATATATATATATATATATATATATATATATATATATATATATATATATATATATATATATATATATATATATATATATATATATATATATATATATATAT